>JAGFPH010017633.1:0-17392 GCA_018207615.1 Philaenus spumarius | reverse complement strand
CACAAGAAACACAAGATATTAAATGTTTGCAAGGATAAAAAAGTACTTGCACTTCATCCGATAAACAGATTTTACACTCTGTTGTAGGTAAATTTGGAAGTTGACGTTTCAAATTGGAGGGGTATCCACAAATGTGTTTTGATAGAATGAACAATTTCATTAAATTTCAGCTGTATTTATAGGTACGCGATCACCAACAGTCTTACGTTTCTCTTTCACATTCGCAAACATGTTCCAAGGTGTCCGCAAGTCTCAAAGCGTTATGTATAGCACAGTTCTGGGTTGAATGACGTATATCGTTTACACCTAAACATGTTACAGGTGTAAGAGGTAGTTGCATGGTTTTACGAGTATAGTTAATAACCTTGGCATTAACACGAACGTTTATCCATTTAGCTTTTTCAGACCCTGAAGTGTGTATAAAGTCGTAGTGTCTCATGTATTGGTGTATAATATTAAAAAGTTCCTTGTATTCTATAAACCCTTCGGACCATTTTATATGATGAAAACAATTAGTTAACCAGATGTTTGTTTTAGATGCTTTATAGTTTAGAGTATCGAAAGAATACGGTGGTTTGAATAAGAAGTAATACGTACTTTTTGTAGGTAAATCTAAAACAACCAATTCTTTAATCAAAAATTCATTATAATTACCTCTAAATGCTTGAAATTCTACAATACACTCTCGTTTCCCACAGTTTTTCGATGATGCAATGTTACTACTTTTTATCTTTAACAATTTCTTCTCTAAAATAGGTTGTAATAATTGTTCGATATTAGAGATTCTTCTTTGAAAGTGATGATAATCATATTGCGAGGTGTCCATCCTTCGGTCTTCATCTTCGTCCATCAGTATAGATACGTCCGCAGTTTCTTTAAACCGAACCACCCCGGTCATAAGCTTGTGAAGAAATGAACTGGTTTCCACACCACAGTAGACCTTTTATAGTCTTGCTGTACAGTTCACGGCGCGTTGGTGAAATTTTAACGTGGTCACCATTCCCCAGTAGGCCTAAACCACGTGTCTGTTTAGACAAATCATTCAACCTGTTCAAGCTGATTATATGATAATTCACCTAACAAATCAGCAAACTGTTTAACATATCTGTGTGAAGTAACTTCTTGAGGTAGTCTGTTTAAAATGGAAGAATCAATATCATCGTATACCGGTTCGACCGATGGGTTGTTATGAATCACATCGATTAGATACTTTTGTACATAAGATCCGTTTAATGATAGCTGTTGCAGGTATCGGTTAATAGCATGTGATACACCGTTCAACACATAAAACTCATCAGTTGTTATTAATACTTTTTCATCGTGTTGCGAAAAATCTTTTAGTCTGATATATTGTTTTCCATAGATTTTCAAGTTGTCAACTTCAATGTCTGAATCTTTTATTCTAATTCTGGTTTTCTTACCGCTAACTTTTTCTAATAAGTGTTTCTCGAAATCATTAACGTTATTAATAAAATGCATCCATGTATCCATAGTAAACAAAACATGTTTTCCATAGTGATTGATTAAAACACCTGGTAAGTAACCAAGCGCTTCAAAAACTCCGACTATAATATTCTTTGCCATGCACTTCGTAAGAGGATAAAATATGCTAAGGTATATCCCTGATAAAACATCTAATGTTTCATTATCACCTCTTCTTGAAACTTTAATAGGGGTTTCTTTAAACGAACTGAAGAATTGTCCAACGCTTTCGTTTATTTCATTATGAACTTCATCATCATTTGACGTAGATGAATATAATACAGTTCCGGATTTTTCTACATCGGGTTTTAATTCCTCTATCCCCTTTTCATCGATTGAATGACTCACCGCTGCTGCTGCTGCAATATCCAGATGTGAATCCATTTTATAATATCTAGCAATGTTGTACCTCTGAAATCAGAAAATAAAGTGTGAACTCGCGACGTTCATTCGCTGCTTTTATACTCTATCCGCGTGAGACGAAGGAGTAGGGGAAACTTGTTGTTGAACATTCCTTTACTCCACCATCATCATTGTTACAAGACTCTTCTGACTACACCGGTTAGAGGCGTGTATGTAACTATCGTGTCATGTAATATTAAACAGTACGCAGATGTATTATCCGGGATATTATCTTCGGTTTCAAACTCTAATCTTATATCGACAGTAGATGACTTGACTGATTCGTTTTGTTTAGAACAATCTATAACGACAATCGGATACTTGTCTTTGAACATTTTCGGTGTTAATAAAGGTGCATCCGATCTATTGTAATAAGATGATTGAAACCGAGCATACATATCATATAGTTCGGCGTATCTATCGTTTTTAAACGAAATATTTAAATTATCATAAGGGAAAAATTGTGAGTTTAGATATAGTTTAATATTTATTAGTTTACAATGATCAAACGTCCCTGCATCCGCTGTTAATACATTTCTTTTACTTGTTTGTAACGCAAAAATTACGTATCTAGGTTTTTCAAGAGTGGTTGAAGTTTTTATGTTCCATGTTTGTCTTTGCGTTTTAGGTAGAATAGGATATTCATGCATCTCCCAATTCCTAAAAGGTAAAACAATATCGCGATCCGAATCTAATTGTTTTAGAAGTGTTAATCTACGCTCATCAGCAAGTCGCACATAAGGTACTCTCCATGTTATTTTATTTAAAATTAATTTCCATTCGAGCGAAGCATCCGTAGTTCCGGTAGGTGCTATAATAGCATCTGTATCGGTTGAAGATCGTAGGAGGAACAACTCTTGTTTAACGTTCATGATTATTCTTCGATAGTCCTCTGCAAACCCTAAAAGCGATCGTAGAGGTACACTAAAATCAAAGAAACCGTTACTGTTCGGTGTTATAGTCGCAGCGGCTGGTAACACCCACCCTGAAGTATAATGTTTATTCACCTCATTCATCGGTAATGAAATAAGAGTTTTTAACGTAGACGTAACACCAACTCTTTTTGTAGAATCTACTGTAATACCGGAAATTTCATATCTTATTTCCTCGAATAAAAATGGCATCGGATTATTTATAAACGGCACTACAGACGGTGAAGAACCATCTTTTTTGTAACTTGTCCTTCGATATATAAGTAGCTTTCGCATGGTAACGTGTAAGCATCCTGCTGTTGTATAGGAATACGTATCTCATCGTTATTCCCCAATCTCGATGAAGCGTAAGGGTTGTGCGAATGATACTCCTTTTCCCATATTGTTTCGTCGAAAATTGGACCACTCTTGATGTTTAGAATATCCATCGTCAATAATTTTATATCCAAGTTTTTTCAAGAAAAGAATGTTTTCACTTGTTAACTGTTTAACAGGTTTAAAACTACTAACGTTTTCTTCCGTTGAACACGATTTAAAAGATAATCCCATCTCACAGATTAGACTATCTTTGTTTTATATGCAATCTAACTGTAATGGTTTCCCCTCTAAAATCTATTAATTCGTTATCTTGATCTAATATGTTTAAATTGATATCCGAAATACGACTGACATTTAACGGCAAATACACTAGATTATGAGGTTTTTCAACAATCTTAAACCCAGGGGCAACCGTTGGATAAAATGAATGTATTATATGACCATCTACACCGTCTTTAAAAGCTCCGTGTACTATATTACAAGTTATGTTAATAACATTCACCTTAATTATGTTGACTGTATTAACTCCGATATGTTTTGTATTGGGTATTAACGGTTGAGGATTATTTGAAAATCCTAGTAAAGCTCCTATACTTGCTGGTTTAGAAAAATCTATGTAAAATTTGCTAGTTATCTCACTCTTCAATAGATTGTTATTGGCTTTCAAGTTTATATTTTGCTTGCCTAAATTGTTTTGTAACACGCTATTTATATCTTCTATCTCATAAGATCCTGTTTCCAGTTCAATAGTTTTATAACTTCTCAATCCAAAATCGGTGTTTTCGCTGTAGTAAATCTTATTATTTACTCCTTCAATAATGTTTGGAATTGAATTATACGTTGTAAAGTCTAATAACGCTACATCCCATTCCTTATCTTCTTTGAAGAGTAATGGAGGAAAAAAGGAACTGCGAAGGTTAGACGTTGTACCGCTTATGGAAACTGTTAAAGACGACATCTTAAAGAAGACTGATGTTAGTCGTTAAAAAATCCAAACATAAATGTCCACAAATTGTAGAATTGACATCTTGCATTCTGTTATAATTGTATAATACATCACGTGTTTGTCTGAAGTATTTTTTTAACTCTCTTGGAGGTGGTAAATTACCTAAACTATCAAAATAATATACGATGTCACCCTGTTTTTTATAACATATCCAATGTGTGCCTGATCCGTAAGAATCGTCTAAATTTACTATGCCTGTTTCATTTTTCCACATTTTTTTTGGAAGTTTATCTTTTGAAAAAACTCCTCTAAAATGCGGTATCTTCAAACAATCCGCATAGTGATACAGATCATAGTTGCTTAACGGTTTGTTGGGTATAACGATTCTACCCGATTTGTTTAATACACATTTCGATATGGTTTTAGATAAAGCCCTCGACCTTTTTTTTTAAGATTATTTACCTTTTTCCTTTTTGACCCACCCTTTTTTTTACGTCGATTTTTTAATCTTCTTTTACTTTTCAAACGTGATCCGTTTCGACGTTTCATTCCTCCTCCTATTACAGATTTTGCTTTCATTGCTGATGCTACCGCTAAAGATGCTGCTCGTTCGCCTATACTAGAATCACTTGACTTCACCCATTGCCACGCTTTCTCAGCTAACAATCTATCAGCAATCGATCTATTCTTAGAATCGCTATATTTAGAATATGCTATATCATGAAGCTTACAAGCTTCGTCCAATTTATTAATTCCAGAGTCACCGCGTGCTAATCTCTTTTTTAGTTTTGTTCCAGGACCGCAATATCTATAACCTCCCGGTAAATGAAGTTCAAATGGTAATACGTCAATAGCTCTGTTCAACGCTGTACCTACCGGTATGTGTTTGATGACGTTTTTTAAAACCGATAAAGCAGACGATGTTAATCCACCTCCTACTTTATCAAAATCTTGATTCGTACTAACTGCTTTATATTTCTTCCTCATAATTTATTCTCTATTCTTTATATACTGAAACTGTTTAAATAGTGAGAGGTTTAAATGTATCAAGCGGTTTAAATACATCATCCCAATTTATAAAGTTAGTTTCAACCTCACTTGTTCTACCTTGTGGATACGTCTTCATTACTTTGTGTATATAGTGAAAACTTTCGCAGCAAATAATTTATATACCTCTTTATGCTTGTCCGATACATGTAAACACATATTGTGAACATTTTTTAAAGTAGCAGCATGGTATGGATGGGTTCCACTAGACATATTTATTATTTTACGCTTATTCGCATTGTAAGCGTCTAATCCGGATATAGTCATTGTATACTGCTTCATTGATCGCACATTAACAGCGTCGTTATCAGAAACAGGGTTCCCTATATTCGATAACCTTTTATTTGAAAACAACCATTTTTCACTATCCTTATTCGGAGTGTTTTCTGTTACATAACGTTTTGTTGCAACATCTTCATCTAATATCGGAAGACTGACATTTCGAAGAATTTTATTTTGCATATCATAGTTACCCTCTGGTGTAAGTTTGAAACCCTGTCCGGGTGCCCCTCTCATAGACTCTCTCATTAGAGAGTTTTCATGACGTCCGAACTTGTCAACGCTCATAATTAAAATGAGCATTTAAACTATAACGTTTCTTCTTTTTAATTCATTAACTAAAGCAATCATTTCATTATCCACCCCTGTGTGACCGGCATTTTTAACATCGTGTAGTAATCTCATTCTATCTACTAAATCGTTAATATCGTTGTAATAAAGCACGTCCGACTGGTTTGCAGTTTTAAGATTTATTTCAGATACGCTTTTCTTTTTTCTAGGTGGAAATAAACGTAAAATTATATGTTTGTATTTTTTTGACGTATTTCGATAAATAGGTTTGTTTTGGGAATAATTTATTCTATGAACGTTTGTTTCCATACATATATTTTTAAAGTTAGATAAATCCTTTTTTGAAAACTGTTTAGGATTGGTATTAAATACCAACTCAAACAGACCAGGTGTACCTTTGAAAACCTTGTTGTTTAAAATAATGTTATCAGAATCATCAAATATAAGTTCGGAGCTGCCGATCTTTAAGGCGTTATTTTCAATTCGAGCACCGAAAACATGACTATTTTTTCTCTTTTTAACTTTATAACCATCATATTCTAATTTCGACAGATATTTTCGAGTAAGTAGACCTTTAGCAGGAATATTAAGAGGTGTTTTAATAGGTATCATTCCATTATTTTCATTTTGCTCAACGTTCTCCTCAGTTGTATTAATTGTTGATGATTTTTCTTTCAGATTAAGTTTATCCTCGTTCGATGTATCAATTACAGGGTTGAAAGTGTTTTGTAAAAACTCAACTTTTTTATTTATGTCTACCGTTAATGCTTTTTTCTTTTTTCGGACCGAATCGCTTAGAGTTTTCAATTTATTTATTAACTGTTCTTTTTCCATCATGTTATTACACCGATGTTAACTGTAGCAATGATGTTCATGCAATAACATTATTTTAATCATTTATCATTTTAATAAAATGAAATTATCAAACCCAATTCTATAACGTCCGTTATTTAACTCACGTTCTTTATCAACAACAACAAATCCGTACTTTTCACTCCAAGCTTTACTACATATTTCTTTAAACATCTCAAACGTCATATCAGTGTTAACTGAGTCGTTATATATATGCTTCAAATTTGTTTCATCCTGTTTAAATATAACCAACAAGTTTGCGTTATCCCTTATCAATTGTTTTGGAATTTTACTATATGTTTGACCTATATATATCGAATCAACATTGTTATGTCTCCCCATTGCAAAATAAGCTCGAATATTATCCTGGTTTTCGCAAGATACATCATCAAATATAAAAATCGAATACGGTTTAGCATCATTGGGGTGAATAACATCTTCGTTGTCTTTAAATTTAAAGTACCCCACACCCGATACTTGAGACAGCACTTTTTCCAACAAACGGTATTTAGACTGATTTAACGATTTTGAAAATACGTACACATTGTTAAATTTTAACCCATTATCATCGGTTAGCAGATTAAAAACAACGTTAGTCTTACCACAGTTAGAAGGACCGCTTATTAAACATCTAACAGAGTCGGGTAATAAACTCCCATGTTTACCAATTCCGTCGGATGCGATGTCACTAAATATGTTAATATTATCAACTTTTAGTTTGTCATTTTGTTTTATAATTTCCATTATAACTTTATACATGTGTTTTTTATAGGTTGACAAAAAACATTATGCCATGAAAATGTTAAATTAAATCTTTTTTAGGTATCCAAGAATCTTCGGTTTTATCATAACCGATCCATCTAACTAATACTTTATCACCCTTTCTTTTCAATATTTTCTCTACCAAATACACATCACCGATGGAAGACTTACTCATTTCATGTCCGTAAAATCCTCCGCTAAGCAGCTCGCCTTTGTGATCTTTTAACAGATATGTTTCGGGGATTGTGGGTTGTACTCTATGTACAGAAAATATTTCGTTTGTCCAATTCGGTAAATAACCTTTTGTAAACACTCTCTTGTTTTTACTAATCCTAACTTTATCACCTTGTTTAAATTTCATCGGTGGTACTTTCTCTTGTTTTGGTAATGTGTTGTTTTTTATTCGATTCATTACTAACTTTTCATTTTTCTTGTTGACTTGTATCGGTTTCATTCCTATTGTTCTATGATATTTGTTGTTATAGTCTTGAACAAGATTTTCTAAAATATCGTACCATATATAAGATCCTCTCTGAGAGAATTTTTTGTACATCATTCCTTTTATAGTCCTATTAAAACGTTCGATAATAGTAGCTTTCTTTTCGCTATTTGTTGAATAGTGGTTTATGTTATGTTTCTTCATAAGAGCTTTAAACAATTTATTAAAATATTCTGTCCCATCATCGGTTTGCAGATGTTTTATTTTAGTATAATTTAACAAGTTTTCCATTGCTTTTGTTACTGATTTAGCCGATTTATCTTTTAGAGGTACACCATAGGCAAACTTTGTAAAACAGTTTATTACAAACAGTATATATTTGTTTCCTTTATTAATCCTACCAAACGGGATCATTTCTACGAGATCTGCTTGAAAGTACAAGTCTTTAAGTCCTTTAATAACAGTGTTTCTTCGAGGAAAGTTTCTCCTAGCAGGTTTGTGTAACTCGTTTACTATTTGAGATTTTATGTCCATTACGAAATATATTTACTCAACAATGATTTCTATACTATGTTTAACAAGTAATGTATTTTTTATAAATTTAACTGAAATTTATTTTTATAAATGCTTTTCACGTGAATTTATAGCTGGTTTCCACACCACAGTTGATTAAAAAAATCATGCTGTACAGCTATCCGGCGCATTGATACTTTTTTTTAACGTGGTAATCTCCCCTGTAGGTATACTGATCCACGTGACGATTTAAAAAAATGTTCACAAAGATAATTTTTTACATAAACAATTTTACAACTTTATCTGAAATTTAATTTTGTTTAATTTATTCATTTATGCTTACAGTAGAGTAATGTCCATGAGGCAGGGTATGTACACCGTCTTCGAGAATAATTCGTTTATCATCGAGAGCGGACAGAGTTTTCTTATTCTGTGTTATACTAAACAGCTTATGATTGTAACTACGAATGGTGTTAAAACACCCCATAAACCGTTTGTCTTTATTGAACAGGCATTCTTTATAATTATCAAAAGACATATGTTTTGTCAGATATGCCTTTTTAATCCCCTTTGCCTTCTTGATGTCTCTCACTGTTTCATCGCCTGATCTTATTCGTATAGCATACATTTTAGACATCAGGGCTACAATTTCCTCAATTGTTTCGGAGTTTAGTTCATCTTTAAATTTGCCCAGCTTCTTTTTGTTTACACCTTGATCGTAGGTTATGTGATTGGTAGGATAGTCTGAAAAGTCAAAGTCGTCTCTGTACTGGAATGTTTTTAAATCTAAATATAGATCATTAGTCTTTATCCAGTATACAAAAGCGTCCGTGTCACCGTATGATATTCCTATAAAGTCTCTCCCATAGTATGACACCATTTTATCATAATGGAATTCGTACATATGTGTTTTAGATATATCTAAAATGCTCATACCGATGTACAAAGGTTTATCCATAAGAACCTTTGTTTTCCCCATACAAACAGCTACTAAATTGTTGTTGATAATCACGCTGGTCTTAAAGTTATTTTTTTGGTTAATTTAGTTAAAGCTTCAGGATCAGAAATTAGTTTTATGTTTTTGTGTTTTCTTTTGTTTTCAAGGGTTTTCCCAAAAACTGCATTGTTCATCAATTTGAAAAAATCTTTTTCAAATGCAGTTTTAGCTGAAGCCCTTCTAATGGTGTTCGAGGTAATGTAAGGTTCCAGCCAGTACGATTGGGAAAATTCCAAAGCTCTATGAATTTTTGTTACTTTTAATCCTAATGTAATTGCTTGTTGTATAGCCCAATAATGTGCAACATACTTATTTTTATCATGTAATGTCGTCAACAATTTAGGATATTTTCCGTTTGGGGGGGTCTCGGTTTTACATAACAATGGTAAATCATAATGGAGATCGTGTAGAGACTCTGGATAGGTTATATCACACTCCAAAATGTAGCCCTTTTGTCCTAACTTTTGTATGGTAGCAATATCATCTATTGTTATTGGATCAACCCATTTGAAGTCTCCATATGGTAAAGGTTGTGATTGAGAGTGAGCATATAGATTATTAGCATCAAAGTATGCTATATAAACACTTTCATTGTTAGGATCATAATTTGGAAGATATTTATTATTGGCTTTAACATGCCTAGTGACACACTGAGTTATGCCTCCTCTAATACCAGATTCCACCATCAATAACATGTCTACATCGGTTATTAACTCCAGCTTACACCGAGTCTTTTTTAACATGGCTTGCCAAGCTAGTCCAGGCGCAGTGTAAGAGTGTTGAGGATCTAGACCGTAAGCATCCATGCAAGAAGATCTAAATTGTTCCATCACATCGCATAACAGAGTTACGTCTAACTTTACGTAAAAATCACTATAATCACCCAAAGTTAAAATGTTTAACTCATCCCACACTTTTTTAGCGTGATTATAATCTTCATCCGATATATCCATGTCGTTTAAACGATTAAAGAATTTGTCTTTTGTCGGTAGAGAGGTTTCATTGAATTTTTCCAATGAGTCAACATAATCATATGGAAATACAGCTTTCCTAATGACTAGATCAATTTTACTTTCAGATACAATCTTTCTCGTTTCTACCAATTCGGTTTTTCTTAGGTTTTCAACTAATTGTTTTAGACTTGATGACATAAACTTAAAAGAATCGATAAATCGTAACTTAATTTTACCAACTTTTTTAGAAAAACTTATAAATTTTTCCATAGTTGTAGCAATTACATCGATTTGAGATGTGTCACGAGCCATTTCAGGTATAATGAAATGTGAGTCATACCCCGATAGATTATGTAATACTACTGGGATAAAACGAGGAACCTTGTAATTTAAATTACAACTGTTACAAGCTGCTCCTCTGTATTCTCCTGTTATATGGTCATGATCTCGTACTTTTTTATTAGAGATGGTAAAACTTTGTTGACATAAATAACAAACTGTTGAAGTATTAAAGTCATGTATTTGCTCATCGTCCAGTTGAAACATTGAAACTTTGCAGTTGTACAAAGTTTCAACTTTTTTTGCAATTTCATATAACTTGTCTACGAAAAATTTGACGGCATCTTCACCTCTATACAAGTGAGGAACCGATGTGAGTCCATAAAGGTTTAAAAGTTCTTCAGGTAGAGTAGACTTAATCATTAAACAAAAACTATTTGGCTCATGTTTCTGATATTTATCGGTGAATGATAAGTTTACGTCTATTGGTGAAACGGATTGTATCGGAATAAGCGAAGATTCAAAATCAGCATATACAACGATTGGTATTTGATATTGTTGTATAGTTTTGTTAAAATATAAAAGAGCTCTATCAGGTTTAGGCAATTTTAAGGTTACGGCGTCATGTTTCCCGCACAACTGTTTATGAGCTTCAAGCCAACTGTTATCACCACTGTTATTTGGAAGATTCTTGTGGTTTAAACACCTCTTACAACATATTATACTACATTTCTTACGTGACAGCTGTTTCACAACAAGTTTGTTAAATTCTTTAATATATACATAGTGAGATGTAGTACAATTAGTCACTAAAAGTAAATCGGTATGATCGGCTAACTCGTTATCAACTACTTTTAAAGGATATACGTTTTGATAATCGTCTATAGCATATAAGTTCACTGATACACCTGGGTTTTGCTTTTCGAAACGTTTTACATCTGCTACTGACACAGGATAAGTAACACCATTAAAGTTATACTTTGTGTAAAAAGTATCAAAACCACCATTGATAAGAGCAATATTTACATCACCTGTTATATATTTTGATAGCATAGCATATTGAAAACATTCGTTATTTAAATTCTTTACGTTAACACATGCGTTTGTAGCTTTAATCTTTGGTGGTAGAGGTAAGTAACTTGATCCACGATTTCCATATCCCTGTTTATGTACACGTACATTAATTTTATCTACACTTAATAACGAAAAACCTGATCCGCGGGCTTGATGCTCGGTAACTTTTAACAACAGTTCTTCAAAACAGTCTGTAATTTTGCTTGATATATCATCGGAAGCTGTTAAAGATTGACTTTTAGTTATAAAAGCTCTAGGTGATATTAAGTTTTCAACATTTATGAATAAAGTATCTAGGACGAAATTGAATTTTACAAGCTTTAGTCTATTCAGCTCACTTTTTAAAATATCATTTAAAATAGGATGTGTTACATTTAAAAATGTTTCAATGTTTTCATGGTTTTTATTTAAAATAAATAAATGTTTCACAAGCGAATTTGGAAACGCTCTATTCAATTCTTCTGCTATTAAAGGATATCTTACATTCTGATTTTGTGTCGAAGCTGGAGGTGCATATTTTATTACAGTAGGTCTGTCAAATTTTGGGTCACAAATTTCTTTAACAATAAAACAATCTTGACTTACACTGTTTTGTTTTTGAATAGTTGATGTTGAAGGTTGATCTAAAGATGAAATAGATTGATCCACATGCGGTGTGATACCTTCGGTTTCTTCATGTTTTAAATAGTGGCTATTAAAATCAGTAAAAAATTCAAATTGGTCCCCGCATATGTCACATAGAAAACGATTTACTCTTGATAATTTTCCTCGGTTTGCTTCGTGAGTCATTGAATGGATTTTATGAATTAACCAGTTGTCTTGAATCAACCCACAGATTTCACATAAATACCGATCGTCCATTGTACCTTACGACTTTTTAAAGGGTTTTTATACAGAATGAATGCTATTCTTCTAATCGTCTTATATATATATATACAACATATCCCCCTCCAACATTATTCTTACAACCAATGGGAGGACAAATATCCACTCTTAACCAATGTAGGGGTGGGGATTAGTATATATATATATATATCAATAACCCTGTACTGAGCTCATTGCTACAATGTTTTCCTCAGAAATTCCAACTCCAGCATACAAGACTGTTTTTTTTGTGGAGAACGAAGAGCTTGAAGATGATGATGACAGTCTGTCGGAGACGTCTGATGATGGAGAACAGGAAACTTTTGAAGAAGATGCTTCAGAAGAGAATAGCTCTCTATTATCATTTCCAGACAATAGAGAGGTATTATCCAATGAAGAAGATGCTTCAGAAGAGAATAGCTCTCTATTATCGTTTCCAGACAATAGAGAGGTATTATCCAATGAAGGATATTTCACGCCGGATGCAGAATGGCTGTTAAATGAGTCGCAAACACCTCGGTTATTGTCAACAGAATCTTTGGACGCTGTTCGCAGAAGGCTGATTTTTCTATACGATGAGGACGAAAGCGACTGTGAAATGGAGTAAAAAATATATTTTCAATTGATTAAATTTTTATCAATTTAAAAGATATTTTTGGTTTTTTTATTTCTTAAAATTGAAATATCAATAATATGCTGTAATAGCATATTATTGATATTTCAATTTTAAAAATAAAAAGTTTGACCTTGAGATTAACGTTGTTTTGATGGTGGAAACAAATCTGAAATTATATACCTGTATTTTAAAGAGTTGTTACGATTTACGGTTTCTCTCGGATTATAAAATCTCTTGTGTGCGCTTGTTTTTATGAGTATTTCTTTGTATTTGTTTAAGTCTTCATCGTTATATACTTCATCGTCGGGAATACGTTTGAAAATTAGCTCGTACAATCCTTCGCTACCTTTATAAAATATACCTTCAATAATAATTTCTCCTTCAGATGAAAATTTCAGCTGTTTGTTACCGATCATTAAAGTTTCATTCTCGTACCTAGGTCCGAATAAATTATCAATTTTACCTCCACGCTTTTTTAAAGCCGAGTCTTTTATCATTTGAAGCATATATTTTTTCGTTAAATCGTTTTCAAAGTTTTCACCTATAAATTGTTCAGACATACTCTGTCCTAATGGTGTGGACATAATTTGGGCTATATCTTCTTCTTGAGTCGGTTCAGATTCATCGGTTATTATCACATCTTGTATAAAACTTACATTCGGTGTTGATGGAATTTCTTCTTGTAATATTTCAGAAATATCGAGTTTTGGATTTATCGAATAAGTTTTACCGTCTTGAAGTACATTACTTTCCCGATTGTTAATCGTTAAGCTTTTGTTCAATAAACGTAAATAATTCCTGTCACTAAATCTTTTTAAATCTGTTATACCAAAACGTAATTGCCTATGTTTTGTTTTAATTCGCTTTTCAAAGCTGCCAATTTCAATATTATGTTTCTATTCATGTTACCTTTTTTGAAATGATATATTTTTATAACTAAATTTTATTTTAAACTATAACCGTCAATAGACTGTGTTTTATCAAAAGACTTATAAGATACAAACAATAATATTTATTAATTATTACCATGGCGTAATAAATAATCTGATATAACTTTCTTAATTTTAACTAAAAGATTAGTGCTAGTACTACTACTCGTAATTGGTTTTATGCATTTAATTCCGAATATAGACAGTTTATTTGTTTCAACTTTAACAACTTTGTTTGTAAATTCGTTAAAGTGGTAAACAGAATTATTTAAAAAAACATATAATAAACCGTTATTATATCTAAAAACAGAATTAAAATTTGAAGGTAATGCACCGTAAGTGTCTTGTTTTATACCGTACTTTTTAACCTGGAATGTGCATTCATTGATTTCCATAAAATAAAGATTATCAAAGAATACAATTGTTTTTCCAGAATAAGTATTCACAACACCATTGATATTTGAGGAATTCCTTCCAAATTGTCTTTCGAATGAAATAGGATATCCTTGCATTAATGCTAAGGATGGAAATTCTAAAACGTAAACTTGATTTTTTACAATTATAACAATTTCCTCGTGTGGTTTTTGATAGATAAAATCAATTTTTTCAAAATCATGTGGTAAAAAGTTTAACCAATCCTTTATTAATTGAGGCTGTCCTAGTATTCTGTTATCTTCTAATTTTACTATCCAAAACCATTTTTTATAAAAAATATATAAATGGCGATCAACTAATAAAAACGTATTTATATCAGATAAAGTACAATAGTCCAATGGTGTTTCAGATAACAAACTTATATTCACTTCTCCAACACTCTTTTTCACTGTTGCAGTAATATTATTAATTATCGTTGAAATTCTTTGCGTTGTGGTGGTGGTGGTGGCGGATATATTTATTTTCTTCTCACCATACAATGATTGGATTGCGAAAATATCATCATTCGATAGTTTATTTTCAATATGTCTATTATAAAATGTGTACATTATAGAATCTCTTTCAGATGAATGTGTAATTCCCAAAGCGTGTCCGATTTCATGCATTAAAAGAGCTAATAGACTTGATTGTTCCGGGGGACATGTTTTTACGTCAAGACACCATGCTTCATCCTGGTCTATATGAATCTCAACCGAATGATTATCAAAAAGTGGATAATCAGCATGACCTAAAAGAACCCCTGGACCGTCAAAACTTGCATAACACTCAAGACCAGTTTTTTCTTGTTTATGTTTACCACGTTTAAACGATATTAAAATATCATTAGAAAATTTGTCATGTTCGAAAGTCAAATTGGCATAATCGCTCCAAGATTTGAAAGCTATTTCAGCGAGTTTTAAAACTTGTTGACTACATTTAGCAAAATGCCATTTTAAATGTCGTTTATTCCATTTCGCGATTGTTGTATAACTAAAATCCGTGTCAATTACACCGCACCTTTTTGTTTGCATTAGCTTTATAGTTTCATTGGTTAACAATCCATTTAACGGAGTTAAGTTGTAAAATTCCTGAAATTTAAACACCGCGTTTGATAAAGTTTTATTATCGATGTCTACTAAATTCCTCGTAGAAGTATTTAAATAACCATAATTGGATAAATATTTTATAGCATAAGAGGTACAATTTTCAGCTCTAATAAACGAAATTATTAAAAAAAATGGTAGAAATTTATACATTTTTACAACTGTATATTACCTTTTTAATTGTCAATAAAACAATAATAAAATATAAATTGTTTTCATTGCTTTATAGCTATTATCTTATGTACATCATATTTATTCGATAGAGTCAGCTATAAAAAACTTACTCAACCTTTTTCGCTCCATAGACGAACTCAGTTCGACATCGCTAATTTGTCGTTGCGCTCCACTGTCGGACTCATTCCGACACACGTTTTAATATGATTTCTATGTTCTAAACAAGTGTAGAAGCTGTGGTTTTCGGTCTAATAAGACTTCAATGTTGTTAAACCAGTTACAGATTATATCGGCTGTTTATATCTCTCTGAAGTTAAGCAATCTATATAGGCTTACTTAAAGATATGCTGCTTAAAATATAAAATCATAACTATGAAGTTTTTTAATACTTTTCAAAACATATTTTCGCTATCAATAATAATAACAAACAAATCATTTGACACCATGCATAACCATAAAAATACATGAGTTTAAACATATTTTATTGAAAACTAAACAAACAATCTGAATTAAACTAAATGTCATTAAAATATCACATTCGCAGATTTATTTTGATATCAACTGTATACTAAAGAATTTATATATTATACTAATTAGACCTATACATTTAAAATAATTACAATTACTTAAAAAATACTAACAACCACGAGCAACGCCGTACGGGTTGAATGCATATATTGACTAATGTCTAAAAACGTTGTTGTCAATATTTTGTTTTTACCCTCTCCTCGACTGACAAGCTTTTAAAATAGGCCGTTCCTTAAACACCATTTTTGTTTTACCCCACCTCGACTTGTCCAAGAGGCGGAGCTTCCAATTAAGATTTTAACCTTAGAAGTTTCGCAATCTACCGTCAAGAGAGTGAACTTCTTATTTCGTTGTCTTTAGAGGCAAAGCGGTGATTATTAAAATGTGTTTAGCAATAATACTTTTGTGTTTATCAATTATATTTTGACATGTAGTTTTCAATTTAACGTTACATATTTTTTTTTTTTCAATTCTTGTTAACTGGTGTTGATTATTGCTTGTGTTAGATTTTCCTTTTAAACCAGTTTGAATGATCGGTCTTGTTTTAATTCTAATAAACGGACACATTTTACCTGCTTGTGTTTTTAGTTATACTAATAGAAATTACACATTTTAATATTAATTTATAATAGAACCAATAGCCTTACACAGATTGTAAGACTAAAATTTATTAAAACATTTCAACGGATATTCTTTTTTAAATAAACTCCGATTTGGGTCAAGGTCACTTAAACTCTTAAATGGTGTTCTGAGCTCATCATTTTAATTGATTTTTTTAATCAATTAAACTGAATGAACTCAGAACTTTTGTTAGTCGCCAAGACATGTTAGTTAGTAAAAAAGCAGTTTTAGTAAGCAACATGCAGTTATTAACCCTACAGATTGATGGGAAGTATGATGTGTGTGATAGAAAATTATGTTGTCTTGAACGAATGTTGGGTTTCTTCATGACGTCAAAATCTTGTGTCGAGCGAATGTTGGTTTTTTTCATTGTGCAGGCTGTCGACTTGTCTTGTCTTGAACGAATGTTGGGTTTCTTCATGACGTCAAAATCTTGTGTCGAGCGAATGTTGGTTTTTTTTTTCATTGTGCAGGCTGTCGACTTGACTGTTTCAAAGAAAAGCAGCCCAACCTGAAAAACATAAAGAAATCGTTTTAGATTTACAAATGAAAATACAATGAATTTCCAACGTTTTTT
>JAGFPH010017632.1:0-17394 GCA_018207615.1 Philaenus spumarius | reverse complement strand
CCACCAGCACGTTTTTCACCCCCTCAATCGCCCCGAAACCGAAATTTTAACCCTACCTCTGTCCAACCCTACCGCAACAATTACCCCAATCCTTCAAGACCCCAATTCCAACCCCACAACACGCCTCGATATCAAAATTATCCGACCCCCGAACAAGCAAATGTCTGCCATGCAATAGCCGAACAAGTTAAACCCCCAACCCCACTTATTACATGCTCCTCAACGACAAATACGTCAAAAAACTAGAAAGCACAGTAAATGTCCCAGGCCTACAAAAAGATACAATTCATTCCCTCATACCCCAGAAAAAACAAAACGACATTATCCCTGTGCAACAAAAACATCTCGGAAATATTAGGCCAATCCAAGAAACTAAAATTAATCAAAACAACCCCTCTAATAAAATAAATTTCATTATCACAATGTATTGTGATCGAGAGTTTTTACTCGAAGAAAATCAAACTGAAAAAAGTTTAAATACAAATATCAATCAAATTAAATGTCCTGAAATCACCATCCAAATCGGATCGACAAAAACCTTAGCTTTAATTGACACAGGATCAAACATAACCTGTCTGTCTCAACAATGGTTCATAGATAATAAAGATAAAATCGGAAAATATGAAGAGCTGCCTACAACAAATATACAAATCCACACGGCTGTAGGAACGAAGACCCGCAGAGTATCTAGAATAATTATGATAAGAATGAAGATAGAAGGAGAAGAATTATATGTTAATATGTTAATTGTGCCGAATTTAATTAGAAACATAATATTAGGAATGGACTGGATAGTAAATACAGAGACGGAAATAAACTTTTATACGAAATATATAAATATGAGAATAAATGATAAGCGAATCGTTATAAAGTTTGAGGAGGCAAAGCAAGAAGGAATTCTATGTTATATTATTAAAGAAAACACACCTAATTATGATACAATGAATAAAAATGAAGAATACAACTATGTAAACAAAGATAATCAACAATGCGGCGCAAATAATCTTATCAATATTTTAGATGAACCCACTATAAACAGCACTTTAAAAGAAAATCTTAATCTAGGACCAGAACAAAAATTAGAGTTAACTAAATTATTACTAAATTATAAACATATTTTTTCGGACGCTCCAGGACTTTGCAATAAATACACCCATTCGATCCAAATTATAGAAGACAAAAATTTTAAAAGCCAATTTTACCCGGTACCCCTGATGTACCAAGAAGCAGTAAATAAAGAAATAAAAAGGATGTTAGATTTACGAGTTATCGAACCATCACATAGCAGTTTTATCAACCCTATTATCCCCATAATTAAAAAGGATGGAGAAATACGCCTTTGTCTCGACGCAAGGAAGGCAAATGAAATCACTGTTCCCGATTATGAACAAAATCGGAGCATTAATGAATTATTAGCAAAAGGAGCAGATGGCAAGTGGTTAAGTACAATTGACCTCACCGCCTCCTACTGGCAAGTCCCGTTGGCAGAAGAATCACGAAAGTACACTGCTTTTCAGTTTAGAGGACATACCTATCAATATACCGTTACCCCATTTGGAATTTCCACATCGCAAGCCGCCTTAGTTCGTGCCTTAGACGAAGTTTTTGACGATTATATAGAATCTTTTACCATTATTTATATTGATGATATATGTGTCATTTCCCCCGATTTTCAAAGCCATTTATCACATCTTTCATACATTTTCCAAAAATTAGCCGATCCTGAAGCTCGGGTTTTGCTTGTCAAGCATATCCCGGATCCTTTCTGGAGTCCCTGCCAGCTTGACAGGTGCTCTGAGGAACACCTTGGTAGCCCGCAGGATATCCTTTCGGTCACCAACGATAAGCTCAACATTCTCGCCCAGAGGTCTAATACTGGAAATGACTTTCGTCAACCAGAGTTTGGTATGAGAATTGGAGCACGAGATAATGAGTGCTCCTTTCTCCATGTACGAGCCTGAGAAGACTGGGTCGATGTCGATGCACCGCGCTCACCAGATTGTCTAGGTCGCTTCCTCTGTGTTTCAGTGGAAGGGGGAGTTGGAGCATCTGTTCTGCCGCGCTTCTGACCCCCTTCCATGAGTGCGGGAACATTGGCAGCTGTCGAGGCAGCACCTTTGTTCTTACGCTTATCAAATTTTTTGTGGTCATACTCCCTGCCGTATTTGGCCTTGAGAGCACGCCTCCTATCTGATTTGGACATCCTAGGACGCCTCTGTTCCACCCTGAGCGAGACCAACTGCTTGGTAGCGTCCGTCAGCTCACCTGAGAAACCTGGGGTGTCAGGATTTTTCAGGAGGAGGTCTTCGTCCAGCTCAGAGCCCGACTCAACCTCCCCCTTACTAGGATCTACTTCCATGTCGACAGATCTAGAACCTTGCTCGATGGCTGGTTCTCGTCTGTCGACAAAAGAAGCAGATTCGGGTGCTTCTGTGTTTTGGACAAGGTGAGCATGCTCTGAGGCCGCTACCTGTCCTGGGTGACCGGCTGAGTTTCCAGTTGTTGGCTGGTTCTCTGCCGTGTTTAGTTTTTTTGTTTTTTGTTTTGGGTCCATATGATTCCCACGAGTAGAGCAGGGTAGTAAAGAGGTCCGCCGCACAGAGCCCGCATGCACGGTAAGGCTAAGTTTCCCTGAGAGGTCGCCTGGTATCTCAGGTATCCCGTTTAATGCACCATTACCCTGGTACCATTCATCCTATTAGCCGATGCCAACATGACAATAAAATTTTCTAAGTCCCATTTCTGCCGAAATTCTGTCCCTTTTCTAGGCTATACGCTAACTTCAACTGGCCTACAAATGAACAACGACAAAATCAAACCTATACTCAATTTTCCAACCCCACGAACCCGCAAACAATTAAAATCTTTTCTTGGCTGCATAAATTATTACAATAAATTCTTAAATAAATATTCCGAAACCATACAACCCCTTCTGCGCCTAACTTCAAAGAAAATTAAATTTAATTGGACCCACTCAGATGATGAAACCTTTAACAAAATAAAAGCAATGTTCCTGCGCACCCAAATTTTACACCACCCTAATCCTCGACAACCCTTTTATTTACAAACCGACGCCTCAGACGTCGCCATTGGAGGACATCTTTATCAAATTAACGAAGAGGGAGAGAAGAAAGCAATTGTATTTTTATCTAGATCGTTACAAGCGACCGAACAACGGTACACCACTACCGAAAAGGAATTACTAGCTATAATATATTGTCTGCAAAAAACTAGATATATTACCTACGGGACAGATTTAACTATACTCACCGACAATCACGCCCTTACATTTCTAAGAACTTGTAAACTTCTAAGCGCTCGCTTGACGCGATGGATTCTAGCACTCCAAGACTACACTTTTAAAATACAACATTGTAAAGGAAGCGAAAATTGCACGGCCGATGCCCTAAGTCGAATACCTCCGACCGACGATATAAATTCCTCGGAAGATCAATCCAAATTAATTATGGCCTACATTGAAAGGACCCAAGACCCCCGTTTGTTAATCGAATTACGCAACATTTCCAGTCATCAACATGCAGATCCAAATTTATTCGAAATTATACAATCCCTCCAGGAATCAGAACAAATCGATAATAACATCATAGAAAATAAACCTTATAAAATATACGATAATATACTTTACCAGCAATTAAATTCAAGATGGCTAATCAATGTCCCTGAGAAGTTAATAAATAGATTAATCTGGGAATGCCATATCTACTATTTACATTGTGGCGCTAAAAAATGTTTCGACATTCTACGCGAAAATTTTATATTTAAAAACATGGGACGACGCATTCGCACGACACTCGCTACATGCGATATATGCCAAAAATGCAAAAGCAACCCCCACCCCTCTATAGGAGTATCTACAGGCATAACATGCACAGAGAAAAATTACCACCTTGCAGTCGACATTATAGGACCCCTTCCGACAAGTATTGGCAGAGTCAAATATATATTAATCGTCCTAGACATATTCACTAAATTCGTCAAACTATATACTATGAGATGCGCGAATACGAAAACTATTTTACAGAAGCTTACACAACTACATTTCCCTATATTCGGCATACCAAAAAATATACAGAGCGACAATGGTACGCAATTTCAAAGTCAAAAATGGAAAACTACCCTAGAAAACCTTGGAATTAAATTAATATTCAACCCGTACTACCACCCAAAAACTAATATGGCCGAGCGTCCAATACGCGAAGTCAAGAGGTGCCTACGAACATATTGTTCAAGAAAACACAAAAACTGGGCCAATTATATACCTGACATTAACGACATGCTCAACGAAGTCTATCACGAAACCACAGGATATACGCCTAATGAATTACAATTAGGAAAGAAAAATATACGATTTTGGGAGCCCTATTTAAATAACTGTTTCAACAATGATGTACCAACCGACGTAAAATTAATTCTGGCGAAAAAACGTATCCAAATTAAGCAAGAAAAACGAGCTAATAAACAAAATTCTAAATTAACACCTACAATTTTCGAAATTAATGATCTAGTATTAATCAAAAAATTTCCCCAATCTAATGCAGCAGAAGGAGAAACATATAAATTATTTGAACTATTTTATGGACCCTATAAAATATACAAGAGAATCGGTCAATCAACCTACTATGTCTGTGATTTAAATAATATTAATATTAAAGGTCCGTATCATGTCACGGCACTGAAACACTACCAATGCATCGAATAGCATACAAAACACAACGTAAGACCAGCTGTTCTCAAATTGAGGTCAATGACCTACTTCCAACAGAAGAGCAATTTCCAATCATATGCCTACAGTAACAGCGGAAGACAAACTACTTAAATATATTTTTCATTGTTAGTTTTAGTTCCATGAAAACATTTATACAAATATTTTCAAGGAAAGTCACCAAGGGGATAATTGTAACAATTCAAAATATACCACAAAATTATTAACAAGCCAAAAGAATCATACATTAATGTATTTCAACTAAACACGCATGAGTGCGAGAGAGACAGAAGATTGATAGTAAAAATCATTCAGAAACAATCCGATCGACGACATCTAGCGGACGGAATTGCAAGCAACAAATTAACAAGATTCTAAAACACCCGACTTTCGATAACATTTTACGTAATTAATAATATTTCCAGACCTCGTATCCCTATCTTTCCTATATCAAAATTCATCTAAATTAATCAACCAATCCATCCAAATTATAAGATTAACTCCATCAACAAGCGTTCGACCGAAACTCACTTTTTTAATCCACTCGAAATCAGACCGGCATACTAAAATCTAGGCCATATCAGAAATACAATCATCGATCCTAAGAAAACCAAAATTCAAATCAAAAAATGAAGAACACCATTAGATAGAATGAAAGATTCTTCATCAAAAATGTCTTTGGCAAAATTTTATAGGAAATACCGTTAAGCCATAACAATCCATTGAAAGTCGACGAAACAACGGCAAAAGTTAGATAGAGGAAGACGACATGTTCATTAAGCCCCGCCCACAGTCATGTGACCGCTTGCAACGCGGAAAACACCAGTTTAAAAGCCAAATGTATAGTTTTAATTGTAAATAGTAGATGTTAGAAAATAATTTGTACAAGGAGCTATTTTTGGTATTTTTATGCAATTTTCTTATTTAATCAATTTCTTTTAATTTTATTATTCAATATTAGTCGTAAAACAAAATTATTTCAAAATTTAATCAAAACAACACCAAATAAATACACTACATTTTAAATTACACTTTTTTGTACAACAATCCACACCCCAGAAGATACGAAATTCACCAGGCCTTATGTACCCATTTCCTGAAGGCCCAAAGCAAGCAACTTTTGATCCCAGGATTTTAATTGTTGAAGAGACGCCTAAGAAGCAAGACCTATGACCAACGCTCTCCAATAAATTGAAGATTATTAGTGTTCAAACTTTGTCTACGTTTAAATAAATAACTTACCTTAACTCAAGTGAAGTGTAATAATAATAAATAATCATTTAAAGTCCCATAACCAGAAGAAGAAGTTATAAACTGGGTGAGATCTATCCATAGGCCTATAAGTACTTACCTGAATTAACTTTATCTATATTTCAAACCATCCATCAGTGAAAATTTTAATATTACATATTTTGTAAAGACTTTGTAAAATACTTTTATAAGAAGAATTTGTTTGGACCATCAGTATAAATTTAACTTCGATATAATTTCCCTTTTGATACACCTACATACACATACATTATAACACATTGTACTATTTTCCTTCCCCCTTTCAATTTTTATCTTTATCTAGAATAACTGTTTTTTAATCATTACTTTTGTTTTCAATAAAATAATATTGGGAAAAGTCGGCACTGACCCCCCGAGATACTAAGAGTGTTATAAAGACTATAACGAACATTTGATTTGAATTAACTTGTTTTGTGAATAATTGTACATATATATATTAATTTTTCTTTCTTTCAATTAAAGAAGTATTAAAATTGTAAACCTATTTTGTGTTTTGAATTGCATTGGTAATCTAATAGTATTATAACTTAGTTCCACAACGTGGGCTATTAAATTGGATAATTTAACCCAAGTGGAGTGTAATAAATTTGACGCCGCAACGTGTGGCATTTTTCATAAGAAAAGTGAAAGATATAATAAATTTGGCGCCCAACGTGGGGCATTTCTCTCACAAAAGTTAGTATATAATATTATATAATGTGATAATAACGACGAAATATTATAATTATACTGTTGCGTCATCTTTTCGTATTACATATGTTCAATGTGGCAACGTTGGCAATCAGAAATGATAACTTTCTTCTTTTATACTGGTATTCAATGTAATTTATTAACGATAATTAATTGTTATTGTTTTTAAACTAAAAGTTTTGAAAAGTTATATAAATATCTACATATATTTTCGTGATTTCTTTCATTAATTTTGTTTAGTGAAGTTATTATTGATATTTCTTGGTGTATTAAGTGATTTGTTTCTTTTATTTAGTGTTAAATAAAAAAAAATACTGAAGTTAACCTCTATACAGGGTGTTACAAAAAAGTGTGATGGGCTATACAGGACCTGATTCTACATGCAAAAATAAGTCGAAAATGTAGTATAACATTTTTTCGATTTCGGCTTAGTTTAGCCGTAATCCGCCATTTTGTTTTTTTACAAAAACTCACTGTAACTCTGGAAATAGATAAGATATCGAGTTCAAATTTGGAATAAGCATTTTATATGTGACGATTAACAAGTATACCAAACACAAAGAATTTATTTTTATAATTTTCAAAATGGCGGCTGTTACAAATTTTTAACGTGGAATATCTTGAAAACCGTTAACTT
Organism: Philaenus spumarius; assembly: GCA_018207615.1. Classification (NCBI taxonomy): domain Eukaryota; kingdom Metazoa; phylum Arthropoda; class Insecta; order Hemiptera; family Aphrophoridae; genus Philaenus; species Philaenus spumarius. The sequence goes on along the minus strand of JAGFPH010017632.1, from coordinate 10,054 downwards.
TACAAAAAATGTACAAGAGACAAAATATTTTCCTTTTTTAACGACAGACACAATGCTTTTTTTGTATTTTCAGTAGGTCAAAGGATAACCGAGTTATCGACAAAAAAAATAATTTCTTGGTAATTGTCTACAACAACCAAAATTAGCCTAAAACCACAATTTTTTAAAATTTAACAATTTGTGTAGTTATTTTTCTAGCGAGCTATCAGATTCTACATGCAAAAATAAGTCGAAAATGTAGTAGGCCTATAACACTTTTTCGATTTCGGCTTAGTTAAGCCGTAATTCGCTTTTAGACAATTACCAAGAAGTGATGTTTTTTGTCGATAACTCGGTTATCCTTTGACCTACTGAAACTACAAAAAAAGCATTTTGTCTGTCGTTAAAAAAGGAAAATATTTTGTCTCTTGTACATTTTTTGTAAAGTTAACGGTTTTCAAGATATTCCACGTTAAAAATTTGTAACAGCCGCCATTTTGAAAATTATAAAAATAAATTCTTTGTGTTTGGTATACTTGTTAATCGTCACATATAAAATGCTTATTCCAAATTTGAACTCGATATCTTATCTATTTCCAGAGTTACAGTGAGTTTTTGTAAAAAAACAAAATGGCGGATTACGGCTAAACTAAGCCGAAATCAAAAAAATGTTATACTACATTTTCGACTTATTTTTGCATGTAGAATCAGGTCCTGTATAGCCCATCACACATTTTTGTAACACCCTGTATTTTCTACTTTTATTTCTCTCGTAATTTCTATAATTTTTATTTCCGGCGGATATTTTTCATGTTTTTATAATCAGTTTAACGTGTTCTTTCATAATATGAAGAAATTTTTAAAAAACCTCTGGTCAAGCTGTTCTAAATTTTTACCAGAATTACTACTTAGACTCGCAAGAGGTAAAATGCTGAACACAATATAATGTAAATGAATGCAAATATTTCTAAGCAAACTCATAAAGTCAAAATTTCAATGGCTATAATATAAAACCAGCTGCTACCTGTGGCTTTGCTCGCAGATGTGATTAAATAAATAAAATGACTATCGGATAAATATTGTGGCTTACCATTAAACGCAATTAAAAAAAGCAATTTTAGGTCCAGTGAATTTCACAAATCGATCTATGTATCCCTTTTAGGCCTACGTAAGTTATTAGCTATGCATCAATAAATGCTAAAAATCCCTTTTACGCCAGTTTGTTACTTATAACTCCCGAACGAACATAATACTTACAAAAAAGGTTTTGAGGTGTAGCCTATTTTAACTTATTCTATGAGTACATTTCACATTATTGCATACTGTTTAGATATATATTTAACGGTTAAACCAGTTTATACAGTAAATTAAAACACAGATGATCTCGTCATAGTGTTAAGCTTTTGAACCGAAATCAGTTTTATTTATAAAGGCCGTACGTCACATCCGTTGGCAAGACCAATAATTATGTTCATAATTTTTACATTTTTTAAATAAGAACTCTAAATATTTCCGTGATAAAAAGAAGCCGAGATTAATCTCTGAAAAGTCCCCTACATGTAAATGAAAGTTTTGTCAAAATTGGTTCAGCCATTCAGGAGATTTGCCCGGACAAACAAACAGGCTGACAGACAAAAAATAGAAAAATGCATGTTTAGGTTTTTATAAAGTATTAATAACTATATGAACTTAGAGAAAAAAAATTTTTATTTAAAAATCACAGCTAGACACTTCAATTTTATTTATATGTAGGCCTACAGATTAATGATAAATTGTTAACCACCAATTCTTTCCGTTTTAATCAAATATTGAAATAGCAATGAAAATAATGATTGAAAACAGTTTGTAGGCTACATAGTGAAACTCAATGAATGAAAGAATATGTAGGTTCACATATTAAGTTTAACAGAAATAAAACTTTTACTGAACTACCTAGATAATTATGTTTTGCGGACAAATATCCTTAGGAATTTTATTATTAATTATTCGGACATTTGCCATTATTTGTGTGTTAAAATTAATGCACGACGTTTCGAGAATATGAATCAACTCCCGTTATCAAGTGACTAACAAGTAAGAGAGCATAAACCTAGAGATCTAGGCCTATGTAAAGAAAACAAGTATAGCTAAAATATACCTCTAACCTTAACCATCTACATAGTACATCTCAAACCTGAAACTGAGAAGTCCAAAAACACAATATGACAAAACCAGTAAACACAAAACGTGTTGACAGCCAGGTGTCAGAACAACTAGCCTGGAGCCGAGGGAGTAGCAGTCAGCTAGGGGTGCTTAGAATTAACGCTGCTTTTTTATGCGACAGGAAAACGTGTGAAGCTTATAAAGTTTCATTCCTGACTGATTAAAATACCTTCACTTCTTGAAAGTTTATAAAAAGTGGTGAGCATAGTTTTACACCTGGTAGGTAATATTATTTTACGTTGAAAATATAAATTTGTAGGCTATTCAAAGTTTGACTGGTCAGATTGAGAGGTTAAAATAGATACTGTATTTCAAAAATTTACAAATGATTTCTTTGCATGTATTTTATTAATAGTTTTAAAGAACAGGTTAGGTGATTTTTACCAAAATCTAATGTTTACAAAAATATTAGTTGCAGTAAACAGCAGGGTTAGTACCAAAAGTGTTGCTTAGTAATCTAAAAACTCTAATGTGCACTTTTTCATACAATTCTTATTGAACAAGATAAGTAGGCCTACTCTATTGCCTAATAAAGCTTTAATTATGTTCATCAAAGATCTCCTCTTATTAATTGTACAGTAAAATATAACACTAAGATTACAGTATAAAGAGTTGTTAGTAAACACAAGCGAAAATATTAAAGAAACACATGCAAAAGGAACGAAAAACAAGATCGAGACACATAAAGATAATTGAAAAATGTATTCAACGAACCTTGTCCAGGAAAACCTTGTCCGGGCTGCTGCCAGTATGCCATCTCTCCTAACACATAACAATATTCTTTCAATATAATCAATTAAACAATGTACACGTAGACTACACATTCACAATAATTGCTTGGTAGTATGATTAAATCATCAGTTAAAATATACTTATTTAAGCAAATAAATGGTAACTGTCCGATGAGGGTGACCGAAGGTGATGGGAAAGTTTTGTTGTAATCCAAAAGTTGGGTACACTTTAAACTGGCTCTAAAATCACAAAGGGTTTTTACGGGAAACAAATACAGTATTATTGAAATTAAGAGAAAAAGAAAACTCCAAAATATAGTCTACAGAGTTCAGCTATTTAATTTTGTCTAGTTTGCAACTAAAGAAAGTAAACACTTCACATACATTTTAATACATTTTACAAAACGTGGAATAGTAAAACATCAATAGTAAAATGTATATAAAACAGCATTTATAATTCTATAAAATTTGGTATTAGTGCAGATGAGGGTGACCACCAATTATAATAGATAGACACAAAACTTTCTTTTTTCTTTTATATAAAGAAATGATACACTTCACTGATGGTAGGAAATCAAATATTAACAATCTAAAACAAGTATTAAAGAACAAACCATAAAAAAAAACTCGAAAGGCGAAAAACATCTAGGCAACTGTCAGCCATTTTGTTGAGATAGTATAACATCATTGCCATACAGTTTTTACTATTTTTCTGAAAGTAAGAAGTGCTACACAACAATTAATGTGTAGGGCTTTGTTACTGCGGAGAATCAAAACATGATGGACGAAATCTTTCGCCACATGTTTCTGTCCCTACTAACAAAACATTTTTGGACCTATGTTTAAGCTTATATTAACTTTCTTCATTATTTTAGCTACCGTCAACCGGGGTGAAGATGAACGATTATTTTTGTTTTTTTTATAAACTTTCTTATTTTGTAAGGTATCAATGTCAATTATTTTTTATCTGTAAAAAGGGTTAAAATAATATAGTTACAGAAGTAAAAATAAATAAATATTAAAAAATGGTAAAATAAAAAAATAATTATTGCCTGTTCATTTTCACCCCGGATTTGGGGTCAAGATGAACACCCTATACATTTAGCATTACAGTGCATGGATTTTAGCTCCTATGTTCATATTCACCACATATCTGAAAAGAGCACAAAAAACTGAACAGTTTGAGTTATGTTCAAGTTAAAATGAAATTTTTTTTTGTTCTCAATTTTTAGTTTTTCTGTTTTAAAAATTATCGTACTCACTTTCTGCACTTGTTTTTTTTTTATTTACCTTAGAATAGTAACAGAACTGAATGTATTGATAAATTCTGTGTTTTCTCTAGTTTAAGAATATGGCTTTACTTTTTTTTTTCAAGAAGTAATAGTTTGTTTATAATTAAATGTAACGGGTGGCATTTTCGGCAAATTTGAATGAATAATGTAAAATGGAATGAGGTATTCACCACATATAATTGCAGAAATATCTCTTCACACATAGGTAATATGAAGTTCTTATAAGACAGTAGCACTATTAGTATTTGTACAATCTTAAAAAATATAACTATTTACACTTATATACAGTTGGAAGTGGTTTTTCCACTATCCCACACGAAACTTTCAAAAGAAACAGGGAATAAAAGACATTCCCTTCTGTCCACAGTTGGTTGTGGTAGTTTTCTTTTTATGTCACATTTTAATGTCAAAGCAACATCATCTTTGACTGGCCATGAAAACTTATTTCCTTCTTCTCTTTTGAGAAATTTTACGACATATTCTTTACACGGCTCGATGAATTCAATCACCTGTCCAACAAAGTGTTTAATCTTTGTGATGCTTTTATATTTGACTTTTAACTCACTTCTTATTGCAACCAATACAAAGTCTGATACTATAATATTATCAGTGTCCAAATCAATATCTTCATCTAAAGGGGTTTCTTTTAAATTCTTGATGAATTCTTCCTCGTCAGTTGAATCAATACACATATCTGTAGGGGAGTCAGGGTCATCAGGATCGTCTTCAGAGTCACTTGGTTCTTGTTTAATGCAACAAGTTTTCTTTTTTTTACTATTTTGGGCCCTGGACTTTCCTTCTTTAGGTTTGCTAATGACCTTTTGAGCTTGTTCTTGAGTTTTATTTTTGGGTAGGCCTACATTTCTACTACACGAAGGGCTTGGTTCATCGGTCACATCTGCACTTGAAATACTTTTACCAGGAGGCACTTCGATTTTCTTCCTTCTCTTCCTTTCAGATGGCTTTGGTGTTCTCAATTGCTTTAAATACTCTACAACAGATTCACTCAAAACTGCAGAGCTGCTTTTCTTTTCTTCATCGGGGGTACCAGGAACTACTGGTTTTGCATAATCTGCAAGATTCTTCAGTACTTTTGTCCTGTCGAAAGGAACTATTCCTGTGGTACAAAATGCTGAGATTAAATTGTCCTTAACTTTGTCATTTTCAAGTAGTGCGTTCCATAATTTAACCATAATTTTATCCTTAATTTAAGAAAAATAGTGGATATACAGTGAAAACAGTCTCGTTCATCTTCACCCCAAAAAAAACCCGATTTTGACATAGCAGTAGGTAAAAAACCTTTAAAAATTAAAATGGTAAGTTGGGGTTAAAAAAGGCACAGGCTCTGCTTAACTATATAATAAAGCAACAGAAAAAGAAAAAAATACCCCTGTTGGTACACATCCCAACTGTGCAGACATAGATTAATGTTGATGTCGGTTTTCTCGTAAAAAAAAAGAAGCACTTATTTGTATTTTTTTTATATATTACTAGTAGGTTATTTTATGTAAAGTATATTTTTCTGTATAGAATAAATACCCCAGATTCTCCTGGAATAATTAGTTTTTTAATATTATAAGTAGTTCTCAAACTATAGTTGTTATTAAGTTTTCCCATTGATTTGTTCATCTTCACCCCGTAGTTCATCTTCACCCCGGTTGACGGTACTAGAATCAGCTCAGAAAGTACTATGAACATGATTCACCTTGAATATATTTAGAAACTGGAATATATATTAACACTGGTTATTATATTTGGTATATATTAACACACTTTGACTGGAGATTGTAAAGTTAGTTCAGATTCATGTTTTTTTAAGGCTAGTGCTACCATTGTATTTGGATAACCTAATAGAACTCCGATTCAATGCATTATTTCAATCCACTGGAAATTCGATGATAGTGGCGTGATCTATGGGGAAAACGACGAAAGTGGTGTGTAGCACCAATGCTTTGAAGGATTTCTCCCTAGCGCTACCCCGCGGCGCGATCATGCAATATTTTCCCGACAACCTTTTTTTCGCCACACTGCCGCCATATGCATGCATGATCTATTTTATTAATTATGATCTAAGGTCCTACCCAGCTATGCTGTAAGTAGGCTAGTAGTATTCTCAAAAAATATTGTTGCATTTTCGGCTAAAGTTTATATTAGGACACAGTTTATTAAGTTCTAACTTATAGTCTCTAGTCACAGTATGTTTACCAGCATTCAACCATAGTACAATGTGCTTATTCCTAAAAAAAAATGTTTGCAAACATATATGAGCTGGGTGTCCTAAAGTAAAAAGATTGTTTGCAAACATATCAGCATGTCCTAAAGCGTTTTCTTACTAAGGTGAGTCCTCTGCCACAACTAGATAAAAATGTATTGTAAATATTACCCTATCAAAAAAATTATTGTAATGTAGAAAATGTTAGAGCCAAAATATTATTATAGCCTAGTTACAAAAAACAAGACTTAAAAAATAGAAGTCTGTTTGAACAGGCTTATACATTGGAATAAGATAAAACAAGATTAGGCATTAAATTCAGCAGTTATACTAACAAAAATAAGTAACCTATTGAAACAACTTACAATTTGTATGTGTCAAACCTATATAATACGTTAAAAGTAGGTTAAATGTGAGATCGAAGAAACTGAATTAACTTGGGCTACTATTATGAACTATCTATATATCAGTATTCAAAAAGATCACATTTGATTCCTTACCTTAAACTGTTTGTTACTGCACGTAAAATTTGGTAGAAAATTTGTAAAACAAAGCTTAATCAACTGTCAACTTATCTCTTACGCAACTTTTATTACTTATTTCACTAAAATACTAACTACAGTTTGATAATGAATCTGTACAACCTTGCTAAGCAAATCTACAAGGATAAGTCTTGCCAATGCCAAATAATTAAATCTAAAAGATGTGATTCATTCGCTTTGCCACAGTCATAGAGTGGGAGTTCAAGCTTTATTGCACAAGAGACATAAAAAAAATATTATAAATTAAATAATAATGGCACATAAAATGAGCTGATACTTCAAACAAATATTATTTTGATAAACTTGCTTGAAGTTGATGGAAGGAAATAAAAACTTTCTAATAAGTAATACAAACGTTTTTATAAGTCTGGTTATACTATATTCATGCAATTTGCAGTAACCAATGCAAAGATATAAAATATAACCACTTTCCAAATTAAATTTTAATAGCTTTATTAATATTTTTTAAATAGGTACTGTAAATAAATAATAATATTTTTATATACATAGCTTTTTTAGACATAGCCTATTTTACTAATTAATTGTAATGTTATATAGGTATATAATGTACATGTGATTAACATATGGGTTTGAATAAAGAAAAACTTCCTATGAACATATGGCCGGAAACGCTTCTTTTATCAGCTATTGACATTTTTTATTATTAAATAATAAATATTATATAACTAGCTGACCCGTACGGCGTTGCTCGTGGTTGTTAGTATTTTCAGTCTTTTTGACGTAATTGTATTCTTTTTAAGTGTTCGTTGAATACCTGTGCGTCTCCTACTGCTACTGTGGTCATGAAAAAAAGGCTACGCTATTTAAGAAAGCACTGAAAATTGTATTCCTGTAAACTACTATCTAACATGAAAAAGCTTTAAATATATCGTTTTAATTTATAGTTTTTACTAATTTTGACTTTCACTTAATTTCATTGACAATGTTGCGAGTACCTACAGCCTAAAAGGAAGCTACTTACCAAATTTCATTCCAATTCGTTCTTATAGGGATTTTTAGTAACTTTGACCCCCCCAAATCGTCCTAAAATTTCGAATTTCTTTTAACCCTTTCTTAGCGAGGGTTTAAATTAGCTGGGGGTCGTAGAAAAGATATTTGAATCACTTTGTAACATCCGCGTTAATTTAGGATGTAACAAACTGGTTCAAATAGAGTTTGTAATTTTAAATGTATAGGCCTAATTAGTATCGCCCTTGATTATACATAACGTCCATAATCAAAGGTATCGCATATTATTATTTCTCAAGACTATTTTTTTGTCGGTACGCCATAACTTCCTTAATACATCATCAAATTACATCAATGAGGCATCATTTTAAAGCTTTCCTTAACCACTACACGGGAAAAATAGACAAACAGCTTAAAATTCATGTTTTAATAACAAAAATTGATTTAAAAAACTTTTATATTATACTCTGTATGTTCCTAATGAAAGGCGCCATCTACTAACCATCTGTTCAACTAGCATGACAGCTGTTACATTGTTTACACTGTAAGATTGTATAGGGAAACTGTTATTTATAAACCAATGTAAATAAATAAACTTAATTAACTGAATTAAATCAACGTGTTAAATCAGGTAAATGTAGGCCTACTCCGAACTTGCGAAATATTCGCACGGGTCAGCTAGTAAGATATTGTTTAGTATTTAAATATACAATTATATCAAAATAAAGCTATGAATGTGATATTTTAATGGCATTTAGTTTAATTCAGATTGTTTGTTTAGTTTTCAATATAATATGTTTAAACTCGTGTATGTTTATGGTTATGCATGATGTCAAATAATTTGTTTGTTATTATTATTATTGATAGCGAAAATATGTTGTGAAAAGTATTAAAAAATTCATAGTTATGATATATTTTATATAAACAATATTTTAAACAGCATATCTCTAAGTAGGCCTATATAGATATTTAATAACCAATGTTTGAGTTGAATTATTCTGAAAGCATTTTGAATTCTGTAAGCATTTTTCGTTGATTTTTCCTTGTGTTTGTTTATAATTTTTCAATCTAACCTTAAAAAGCTGTTAGTTTTGAATAGTATTAAAGTGATTATAAATTTTGCTAAGTAATGTTGCTATGGTAGGGTCTAATGATTGTAAACAAACATAACGTGTTGCTAAGCTTTTCATACGAACAGCTGTTTTTGAGTTCATACAATAAATGCTGTTCAGTATCTTCCAAATTTGAAACTTTTTCGGGAAACTTTTCAAACTTTTCTTTACGTATAAACCTTCTATGAACTACTACAAACATTTTAAGACCATAAATAGCCAAATCGGTCCGGCCGTTCTCGAGTTTTAGCGAGACTAACGAACAGCAATTCATTTTTATATATATAGATAGATGTCTAGTACGGCTTACCCGATTGAGGTGATATTTTCTACGTTATTCCTAGACTACACGAGCATACAAAACGCCGCCGATCGTCTGCTTCCTTTTTCAGTACCAATAGTTTCATACTGTGTGGACTACACGAGCGTTTTTTCTGCCTGGTGAAGACGCGAAATTCTAGCGTTTGGCAGATCGTACGCCTCTGGATGCGTAAAATGCGCGCGCGGATCATCGGTGCGCAGGACTACACAAAGCGGCAATGTGTGTTTCTCTCGCGTTTTGGTACCTTCCTCCCCTCACTGGAGTGTTTTCTATGTTGAACGGATTACGGATTGAACCACACTTAAGTCAGTCAGTCAGTCAGAGCAAGTCTTTCGGCTGGTTCAATACTTCTCATAAAAGTATATTTTTTCACTATTAACTTACTGGTCAAACCAAACAGTTCGTCAAACGACTCCACTGACATACGATGGAATTGAAAAAAATGTCTTTGGGTACATTCTATGGGTATTAAACATTACTTGAAACTGGACTGTTACTAAACGGCTTGATAATGTTGGGTGTGACCATCAATGCCTCTTTGCACGACATTTCTTCTTAAATAACATCAGCATACACATCCGACCTGTATCGTGTCCCATATTTTAACTTGATAGATTAAAACAATGGTCCAAATGGCGGTCTCATTGTGCGCGGACAATCGGCGGCGTTTTATACGATCGTGTATTCAAAGCG
>JAGFPH010017631.1:5774-17395 GCA_018207615.1 Philaenus spumarius | reverse complement strand
CCCCCTAAAATTTTGAATTTTTTTAAACCCTTTCTTATCAGCACTTACGGCCCTAGAGGAAGCTACATACCAAATTTCATTCCAATCCGCTCAGTAGTTTTAGGGAAATCGTGGTTTAGTAACATTGACCCCCCTTAACCCCCTAAAATTTAGATTTTTTTTTTTAAACCTTTCTAAGTGAGCCACTATGGCCCTAGAAGAAGCTACATACCAAATTTCATTCCAATCCGTTCAGTATTGTTATGAAATCGTTACAATATATTTTTATTACGGGCAAAAGTCTTACTGGTTCTTTTACCACTGTAGGCTATATTCTGATTTACAATTATAAGTTTATAGTGCACTTAAATATACAATCACAAGATTGTATATTAATAAAACAATAAAATCTATATATATATATAAGCGAAATACCACTCACTCACTCACTAACACACTCATCACGATTTCTCAAAAACTACCGAACGGATTGAAATGAAATTTGGTATGTAGCTTCCTCTAGGGCCATAGGTGCTCACTAAGAAAGGGTTTGAAAAAATTCAAAATTTTAGGGGGGTTTGGGGGGACAAAGTTACTAAATAACGATTTCTCTAAAACTACTGGACGGATTGGAATGAAATTTGGTATGTAGCTTCCTCTAGGACCGTAGGTGCTTTCTAAGAAAGGGTTTTAAAAAAAACAAAATTTTATGGGAGGCGTGGGGGTCAAAGTTACTAAAAATCCCCATAAGAAATACATAGTTTAATATGTATGTATCTTCCTCTAGGACCATAAGTGTTCACTAAAAAAGGGTTTTAAAAAATTTTAAATTTTAGAGGAATTGGGGGGTAAAAGTTACTAAATCACGATTTCTCCAAAATTACCGAACAGATTGGAATGAAATTTGGTATGTAGCTTCCTCTAGGGCCATAGGCGCTTGCTAAGAAAGGGTTTCAAAAAATTAGAAATTTTGTGGGGGGATTGGGGGGATCAAAGTTATTAAATCACGATTTGTTCAAAACTACCGAACGGATTGGAATTAAATTTGGTATGTAGCTTCCTCTAGGGCCATAGGTGCTTACTAAGAAAGGGTATGAAAAATTTCGAAATTTTAGGATGGGTTTGGGGGGATCAAAGTTACTTAAATCATAATTTCAGATCTTTTATTATTATGACAATAGTGCTTTTATTATTTAAGATCTATATATACATAAAAGCCAAATACCACTCACTGACTGAACAATTAAAAGAATACGATTACGTTAAAAAGACTGCAAATACCAACCACCACGAGCAACGCCGTACGGGTCAGCTAGTATATTCATAAATGACAAATTATAACTCTATTATCTCGGGTTAAAAGGATCCTGGTCTATTAAATATGCTATCAGAAATATGAAACTTAGGTCTATACAGTATGAAATATATAAAGCTAGTGAATGTTACAAAGTGTTAAAATAGTTCAATTACAAATTTGATATCAATGATGGTTGATTTTAGTTGATTATTGCTCACTTCAAAATGAAAGTCACTGTTTTACAAAGGGTAATAAAATTTAAATGGATATTTTACCTTTGCAGAAGTTCAAATTTGGTTTGGTATTTTACCAATTATTTAATTATGTAAATTTTATAATTATCTCTTATCTTGATGGTATTTTATCTATATATTCTTCCTTTATTTTTCTAAAAGCATATTTTAACTTATTTCACTTGAAATTATTTATGAGTTTATTAAGTACGTCTGAACAGTACAAGGTTTAATGCTGAAGGTACCAATTTTAGTTCAACCATTGCCGGGCTTCCACAGACAGTGCTGTTACAAGTATCTCTAACAATAATTGTTTTCGTTACTTAGTCCTATAGGTGGCTGGTGTTTCTGATCACGTTCACAAAATATTTTACAAAGTTTATTTTTATGGTTTTTATCGGAGATATTTACATTTTCACAATGTGTATAATGATATTTAACCTTTATTAATCTTAATTCGTCGGAAGTACTTAATTATTTGCTTTTGTAAATTCTTTTTTTTTTTTCTAGTTTGCAAAAAGGCAGGCTTGGAATCTATCCATGAAGCCTCCCACTACTCTGTTTATTAATTTATGTTTTCCTTGGTAATTTCTGTATTATCTTAACTTTTTTTTCTTCCTGTGGTTACCTTTTTAATTATTTTATAGTACTTTGTATCATTTACTATTTTTTTGTGTTTTGCGCTACATTACTCTATTTATAGAAGATAAAAATTGGTTTATTTCTTTATATATTTCTGGATTTTTTCGCCTAGTATTTTTTTTAATTCAAAAGAGTTTACGTTTCTGTTATATTTTATTAATTTAAATTGTTGTTGTCTTGTGATATTGTATTTAGGGCATTCCAATATTACATGATCCAAAGTTTCTGTCTTGCCCATGTTACAATTTAAACATAAGGGGTTAAAATATTGTTTTATCATGTGAAGTCGGCTATTGACATTTGCGTGTCCTATTCTGAGTCTACACATATTTGTTATTTCCCACCTACTCATCTTGCTGTCTCTAAACCATGGTATTGTAGTATAGTCTATTTGAACACTTTTATACCAATTTGCTTTATTTGATTCTGATAGGTATTTTGCAAGGTTATTTTTGTATAAGTTTTTTCGATATGACATAAAATCCTCTACAGGTATTTGTAACTCAGTAGTTGATTGCCCATTAGATATTGCTTCTTTTGCTAGTTCATCAACAGTTTCGTTGTGTTCAATACCCGAGTGACCTGGCACCCATTGGAAAGTTATTTTTTTATTATAATATGATGTTGCTAGTTGGAATATATTTACTATTATACCCTTTTCATTTTCTCCATTATTACAGTTTTCTAAAGCTCTTATTGCTGATTGTGAATCCGTGCAAATTACTATTTCTGTTTCAACTATGTTTTGGATGTATTCCACTGCTTTGTAGATTGCATATGTTTCTGCTGTATAACTTGACATTTTTTTATTTAATACGAATTTGAATTTTACCTTGTGTTTTGGTATATAGAAAGCCGCTCCCGTGCCTTCTGAATTTTTTGAACCGTCAGTGTATATTAACATTGCCGTTCTGTAATAAGTGTTGATATAATTTTTAAAGCATTGTTGTAGTTGAATACCTGCTGTTGTTTTTTTATTAACATTTTCTTCGTCTATATTTGTATTGAATATTAAATTAGTTTTCATAGTTTGTATCGGTTCCTTGAAATCGCAGTATTGAGTGAATTCTATCTTGGATTTATTATGATACGAGTTTTCCTCGTTGCAAATGTTAAACGCTTGGATATATAATGGTTTCTTTTTTTTTACCAGTAGGGTTTAAAATCTACTAAAAAATTTAGGTGGATTATTTCATTATATACTGGATGCGTGTTATTACACATTATTTTGTAAATAAATTTTTCAGACAACATTTTCCGTCTTATTTCTAAGGGTATTATTGCGCATTCTGTTTGTATTGCAAGTATGGGAGATGTTCTGAAAGCACCTATTGCAATTCTCATAGCCTGATTTTGTATTATATTTAGTTTGTTCAATATGTTATTGGATGTTTCTCCAAATAAGAAGCAACAATAATCTAATTTTGGTCTAATTATGCTTTTATATATTTGAATTATGAAGTCTGGATGGGCCCCAAATCCAGCACATGCTAGGATTTTTAAGATATTTATGTCTTTTGTGCATTGTTTATGTACATTGTTTATATGTGTTTTGAATGAAAGATCTTTATCTAGGGTAATTCCCATGAGTTTAATATTATTCACCGTTGATATTTTTTGATTTTCAATATAATATGTTCTATTATTATGGTCCGTTATTTTCTTCCGAGTAAAATTTATTATTTTACTTTTACTTGTGTTGATTTCTAAGTATAGGGCATTTAGTGTCTAGCATACTTGTGTTAAAGATTTTTGTATATTTAGTTGTGCTATATCATATTGTTTATTAGATGTATATAACGCTATGTCATCCGCATACTGTAAGGAGTATACTTGAGTTGGCATGTTATTATTAATTTCCGCAATATATATTGCAAATAGTAGTGGACTCAGAACACTAAATTGGGGTAAGCCTCTAATGGTGGATCTAGCAATTCTATAGTCTGGAAATATTATATTCAGTTGCCTATCGCTAAGAAATTTGGCGCAATGTTTAATGAATTTGGCTGGTATTCCATATTTGTACATTTTTCCAAGTAGTACCGGTGTATATACTTTGTCATAAGCTCTCGATATATCCAGGGATGCTAGAATAGTGTTTTCATTGTTTGTTAATGCGATTTTAATGTCTGTTACTAAACTCAGTATGTAGTCTGCACATCCTCGTTTTTTCCTAAATCCATATTGTGTTTCTGGGATGATTTCTAATTTGTATATTAACCATTCAAGTCTGTTTTTAACCATAGTGTTAAAAATTTGTATGAAAACTGGAATTAGGGGTCTATACGAGCTTTCGTCCATTTTACATTTATCTGGTTTTAATAAAGCAATTATTCGAAACTGATCCCATTTACGAGGAATTTCTACCTTATCATTCCATATTTCGTTAAATATCGAAATAATAATGTCTAGGGCTTTTGGGGGTAGATTTTTAATCATACTATATGTTATACCGTCTAGTCCTGGTGCTGTATCTTTTTTCTTTGATTTGATAGCTGTATTTAATTCTTTAATATTGAAATCTTCCTCTAGTTAGTGGTTTGTATCTTTTATTATCGGAATATTCAATTCAGATTGTTGGGTAACATAATCTGGTATTATATATTTCATAAACCTGTTCCCTAGCTCATTATTACTACAAATTTCAGAGTGGTTGTTTGTATTTTTATTAGATTTGAGTTTGTTTACTATTTTCCAGGCATAGTTACTATTATTTTTTATATCAATTTTTTTACATAGATCTATCCATCCCTGTTTTTTTAGCTAAACGGATTGTTTCTGTTGCTTTTAACTGTGCTATTTGATAATTTCTATAATTTATTGCACTCATCTCCTGTCTAAATTTTGTTAAAGTTAGTCTTCTATAGGCTACTGCGTGTGAACATTCCTCATTCCACCATGTTTTGGGGTGAAAGTTATTGTTATTTAAATTATTTAAGTTCCTATTTGGAGGGATAGCTATTTCTATTGCTTTATATATAATATCATATAGTTGGTGTATTCGGTCTGGAGATGCTATTTCAGGTAGCATATCTATATTGTTGTTTATTATGTTTTTATAGAGCGACCAGTTTGCTTTTTTAATATTTTTTGTATTTATATTGTTTATACCGTTTGAGTTTATTCCTTTATTTTGACTGTAATTTGACATTTTAATATTAAACCTTATTATTATTGGGAAGTGGTTGCTTCTCATTGCATCTTTTTTTACTTCTCATTTTTGTAACTTATAGAACATTTTAGCTGAAATAAATGTTAGGTCTATTACTGATTGTCGATGATATAAATTTGGGACTGTTGTGTATTCATTATTATTGGCTAAAATAAATGTTGAATCACTGTAATTTGTATATATAATATTACCTCTGCTATTTGCTTTAAAACAGTTCCAGAAAGGATGATGAGCGTTGAAGTCACCACAAATTATGGTGTTGCCTTTGTCTTTAGAAAATATTTCTTTGTGCCAAAAATTGTTATTTATCTTTTCCTTTGTGCAGTATAAGTTATATAAGTTTATTGGAATTTCCAAATTGTCAATTGACATGCCTAGCAGTTGTACTGTATCTGTGTTGAGTTTATATATAATTTTACACGATATAGATTTATGTGTTACGAAGGCAACTCCCCCATACCCATCTGTTCTGTCTAGTCTAAATATATTGTAATTGTCATATTTCAGATTATCCTGGTCTGTTAGCCAGGTTTCTTGTATTATTCCTATGTGTATTTTTTGAATTTTAAATGTATTCATGATTTCAAGCCACTTTTGTTTGAGTGACCTGGCATTCCATTGGAATATGTTAAGATTAGACCTTTCCATTTTTGTTTAATGTTCAAAGTTTTATATTGCATTATTTAGCTTATTATTATGTTGATTTAGCATTTTGCATAGGCCCTTTTGTTTTAGTCATATCTTTACTGTATTGTTTAATGAATTCTTCTAGAATATCATCTATCTTTTTTTTTTTTTTTGTAAAAATCCCAGTTATTTCTCCTTGAATTTTTGCTCTAAGTTCGTTAAATTTTTGATCTAATAAAGTTTTTAATTCTTGTCTGTTTGCTGGTGTAATTTGCTTATTTTTTGATTGTACACAAGATTCATTAACTTGCGTATGATTATTTTCTATGGGTGTAAATGTTTTATTTTTGTAAGTTTTATTTGTGGTTGGCTTAATTATCTATGGTCTGGTGTTGTTTTTATAACTTAATGGTTTTATGTACTTAATTTCATGGTTTTGTCTGTCTTCGGTTTGTTCATTTTCTTCCTCTAATTCCAAAATAGAATATCTATTAAATTTGTTTTTCCCCTAAAGTTAGTGTTAACTATATTAGTTGTTGGTAACATTGGGAAATCGTGATTTTTATTGGTGTTCGCTATTTGGGCGTAGGTATTATATTTTTGTTGGTATGTCTTTATCTTTTTCCCTGGATGGGGGTAAAACATGCTAGCTTGGAAATAGTTTTCTCGATATAAACTCATTCGTTGCATGATATTTTTTGTCTCTGATACTCTGGACATATTTTGCTTGTGCTGCTGTATGGGCCATGGCAGTTAGTACATTGTTTAGGATTTTCACAGTATGTGTCGTGAAATTTGTCTCCACATTCCCTACACAATTTTTCTTTTTTGCATGTTGGTTTAGCAGTATGGCCATACGAAAAGCATGTATAACATTGTTTTACAGGTATTATAAATGGTTCTACTATCATTCTTACGTAATTTAATGAAATTGTTTGAGGTAATTTGTCTGAATTAAACGTTATTTTAACGAAATTAGTGTTTATTAATTGTTTATTTACTCTTTTTTTTATTCTATTGACATTTATTATTTGAAAAATTCTTTTACTGTCTTCCAGAATTTCTTCTTCAGATATTTCTTGTTCTATGTATACTACCCCGGTGCATTCAACTTTATTGGCCGGTATGAAAACTATATATTGTTGAAGGTTAGGTGAATTAATTAAGTTATTAGCTTCAATAAAGCTGTTGCAAGTAATTTTCAGGTTTTTTCCTGATCTATTTATATGGTATATATCATGTTCTTTTAATATTTTGCCTATTTGGAATGGGTTTATTCTAGATTTATCCTTACTTTGAATTATAACAATATATTGTCCTTCGTTATTGCAATTATAATATCTAATTTTTTGTTGGTTAGGTTTCTTAGTCATTGGTGTTCTGTCTGGACTTGAGTCATTGATCTGCGAGTTAATACGTTTTCTACTATTGTCATTATTGTGTATAGTATTTTTTTATATTGAAATATTTGATGTATACTCATGATTATAATTAGGGTAATTTTCTGTTTGAATTATGGGTTCTACGGCTTTTTGTATTTCCATTTCGGAAATATTGTCTATTGGGGTGGCTAGACCTTCCGCCATAGCGATCGGCCTAGCCAATCTTTTGATTTGGTTTGTACTAGTTAATATCTTTGTTCTGTATCTGTTACTTGGTTAAGAAATTTACGCAATATACAAATTGAATTTAGATTACAAAGAAATATGTGTTAGTTATATATTACAAATAAATTACTCTTACTAATATGTTAAGATTATAATATCTTAAATTCGCTAGAAGTCAGATTAATAAATTACAGGTAACCACAGGTTATTTAACGCACTGCACTGTTCACTGTTTAACTTTTAGTGTGCTGTTAGTGTGTATCTGTTGTAAATTCATATAACTGTATCTTTGTTCACTACCGAACGCAATCTTGAACAGCTGTTCTCTATGCATCTAAGTTAGTCATGCAACTTCGCATATCGTAGCACATTTACTAATAACCTTGCTTGGTTTGGTTTAACACTTTTTTCAATTTTATAACACTAATAAACAATAATAAACTCTACATTGCTTTTGAAATTTAACTCTATTGCAATTTATATTACAGGAATAAATCCATACGCTAATAATATTTCGAAATGTGAAACATTTTGAATACGTAGATAGGCTTATGCCTACTTGCAAATTAAACTTGGTTTGTATATAAAAAGGTAAGTTAAGTGTTATTTGGTTATAATATGAGTGTTTATCGATATTAGCGAATTTCCATAGGAAAAATGAGCTATTGCAGTGGCCCTTATGGTGAGACCCAAGATTGGGAATAGCAAATGAGCACCGATCATGGTCCCCAGAACATGTTTTGCGGTGTCATAAAAATGCATATATATATATATATATATGTATATATGTGTTCGTACGCTAGTGGCCGCATTTTAAGTTCGATTTGGTTCAAATTTGGTACACGTGTTGGTTGTCTATGTCGCTCGGACGAGTTCGTTAGCCAAAAAAAATCCAACAACCGGAAGTACTTTTTTGACCGGAAGTAACTATTTTTTGAGGTTTTACTACGAGAATGAATTTTTTTTAGAGTTTCTTATAAAAAATATAAATGTAGGATGTTATTCTGCACATTTAGCTTTTTTACGCGACCTTACAGCTCGCTTGGTTCCCCCAAAATCGACCAAAACGTAAAATACCATACAAGTACCAGGTTCAAAGCCAAGTGGTGCAAACTCGCGAGGCCACTAGGGGCAAACAAATTCTACTAATATATTGCGTACACACAGACAGCTGTTCAACGCCTTCGTGAGTAGACCTATTTCCCAAATTGTTGGTTGAAACCCTAAAACATAGGCCTATAAACTTAATTTTGTAAATTTGCTGAACTCACGTCAGCGGTCCAGCTGCGTGGTCGAATTATTTATTTATTATATAAAATTTCCTGAAGTGAATTTACTTGTGTTTAAATGATTTTGTCTAGATCGAATTTTGAGGTTAAAATTTAGGTTAACATTACTTTTTACAATCTTTTAAGTTGGCTTACCAGGACCCTTTAATTGTTTGTGAATTTGTTTATATCCCAACTGGGTCAAATGTTATAGCAATAACAAAACAAAAACCTTGCAAAACTATTTTCTCTAAACAAAAGAAACGCTAGGAAGGAAATAATCGGAACGCAACTCTTTGTTTCGTTGGCTTTATTGAGAATGAAATGTACATACAAATTTACAACAATGAGTATCAATCTGTCGGCATTATTAGTTTTCCTTACAAATCTTTGATCTTGCGATTGCCAGTTACAACTTGATACATCATGAAGTGTTATTGCAGTTACATTGCAGTGTTTTTAGTCTTCGTCAGTTGAGAAAGCCATCAGCAGGACAGATCTTTGAGGTTTAGAGAGAAATCCCCGTTTTTGCGAAGCGTTCTACTAAATGCGAAATTTCATCCGACGAAAAAATACCCCAAATATTTGGATGTGGGTTTGTCATGAATATTGATGAGTCGATTTATCAAAGTTATCCGCACATTTTGTGTAAAGTGGTTACTCTATAATGTAAAACTGAAATTAGATATATAAATACTTTGATAAAAGCTGAGCTGACATCGGGTTCCGTAGGTCTTCACATTCGAACGTAATTATTAAACTCCAGGTAGAATAGCGGAGGCAGTGCTAGATGGAACTGCTATAAAATAGAACGTGCGATGTAACTGGACGTGTTTAAATAGAGCCTAGCCTACTCCGTGTAATTGATTATAATAATTAATTGTGTTTCTAAAGACCGTGGCCAATGTGAAGGTTTTTTCGTTGTTTCAATGTTTCCTTTGTTTCCTCAACAGTTGAGATTGCGCACATTAATATATCTTGTTAAACTTTCCAAGTTGAATGAATTTTGTAAAGACGAGTTGAAAAATTGCCTTTTGTAGCGACAACTTTGTATTTTTGATAAAGCTCTCAAACTGGCGCAGCTTTTTTCAAGGCTTTCTTTTTATGGTTGTATTTGATAAAACATGACGTTTCAAGCAGTGGCTGCTCCTTGTGTGGTTGTTTGGTTGCACAACCCCCAAGAAATAAAACAAAAAATTAATCACATTAATATTTCTTTAAATATCAGTGCATTATCAATATCAACCTCATTTCAATCTAAAATGTATGGCCAAGAATGTCCCCAAACCGTTGAAAAGCCGAAGAACGTCAACCCAACCTTCGCGCGCAGCGTCGTGGAACGCACTGCTTCTGCAACCAGAGCCTAATGCAGCTAGTAGCATTGAAACTGGTGGGAGATTTCTAACTAATGTGTTGCTATTTCAACTCACATAAAGCCTTCAGGTGCATAAAAGTTCTACAACCAGCCACCAGGGGTTTGCCAGCCAGAATGCTTTGATGTTCATATTTCATGTTTTGTTTAGTGAATAATGCAAGACATTTTGAGGTTACGTGTTGTTAGTTTTGTTCTCGTATTTTGGCTAGCTGCGTTTGTTGTTTATTTGTTTTAGATTGTGTTAACATATTTTAGTGTGTGTGTATTTAATCTTGGTTCTATTACAATAGTGCTTTTAAAACTTTTTACATTATTCTTCATAAGTTGTAGCAATTTGAGTGGGCCTAGACAGAGAGTGTAGTGTGTAGTGTTGATTAGTCATCGACAAGTTTGCCCATCTGAAAAACAGACGAATGGACTTTCTTTTTAAATGAGGTTAGTGATATTTAAACATATAGTTTGCCTGAATTCTATGTTTATTCATGCATGATTTAATTGTTATTTTCAGTTTATTTACTATTTTATTGTAGGTTAGTATTACCCTTAACTGAAAGCTAAAAATGTTTTACTTGTTCGTAATGGTAACCAAATCATTTTAATGGATTTAAGTTTAAAATGTTGGTGTAATTAAGACAAAAACGTATAATTCCATGTGTAATTCATCACCTAAAATAATGTGTTAAATTGCGTTCATATTCCATATCCACCGGAAATTTTCTCCACATAATTGCAACCACCAAGTTATTAACTCACCAGCCGCCACTGGTTTCAAGTAACTTTTAAAATACTTGTTTTAATTCCTTTCGATAAAACTATTTATCTACGATTTTAAGGTTGCACTCCACCTTAATATTGATAAAAATGACAAAAACATTAACAAAAATTCACCTAGTTTTGCTCCCTGTGATTTTCTGAACAGTTTGATATATAATAAGTATAGATGATATGCCTATAATTAGTTTATTTTATCTAAAAACTAAACGCTTACACATATTTCAGGCATACAGATGTATATTCTCCAAATAACTTAGTCTTTTTCTAGGCCGTTTTCCGAAAGTTTTGTATTCTCACGTTTTCATTTACCGTGGCAGACATAACTCAAGTTGTATTTCAGATAGCCTCATATTTTATTTTTTTATTTTGAAGAGGACATTTCATTGTACAACCTGTAGTATGGATATACATTAGTTCCTGTAATAAAGATTTTAAGAAATGATTAAAAAAAGATTTTACTAAAAAGTTTTATAAAAAAATTCAGTAACATATTTTTTACAGAAATATTTTATATAATTTAATATCCATACTACAGGTTGTGGAGTGGAATGCATTTTTCAAAATACAAAAAAATCTTAATACAACTTGAGTTATGCCTGCCACAGTGAAGCCTAGTTAAATCCGTAAAATTTCCCCCCCCCCCCGGG
>JAGFPH010017630.1:2166-17396 GCA_018207615.1 Philaenus spumarius | reverse complement strand
TTATTCGAAGAAGCAATCCTTTAGGAAAAATTATTTTATTTAAATTATCATTTTTCCCATTGATAGCTGACAAAAGTGAACAACTTAGGGACATACAGTTATTCAACTGTTTTGTGGCCACCCTTACCTGTAACGATATACAAGTTGTTGATATGGCACCAGAACATCGGTGGCCTAGGGGTTTTTTCTTGAAAGACCATCATTTATGTTGTACTGTTCTTTGACAGATTATTACTAAATCGAGTTATGCCTTTTCTACATCCTCCCGTTTATATTTTCATACTTAAACTCCCCCGAAATATTTATTTTTATGGACTATGTCTGGCTTACCGCGATGAAGGTATGCCATTCCAGATTTGATTGATAATAACAAAGTCTTGTGAATATAATTTCAGTGCTACGCTTATAGGCTATTATTACATTTGAATATTACTGCATTCAGTAAACCATTTATGTGTGTTTTGTTGTTTCTAGTGTAGGTACCTAATTAATTGTTATTGCCAAAGACCTTTTTATTGTATTGCATTTGTGTTTGATTCATACTTTATAAATTAAGCATTTCCTTATTTTTATTTAATGCCCAAAAGTGTTTATTTTGGAACCTTATAATTTAATCATTAGCTCAACATTCTTAATTTAAAAGGCCAATCATGGCTACAACAGTAAATTGGGGGTCAGATGTACCAGCACCATTTCCATTTTTGTTAACCACTAACCCTCCGCATCGAAAATGGATTAATAAGTTAACGGCCACTCAAGCCAAGGAACTTTTAGTATACTGGGGAATAGAGCCAGCCGAGACACTCGAAGTGAACCGTGGTAGACTGCGCGAGGAACTAGATTCTTTTAGGGACTCAAAAGCCTCGGAAACAGACCCTACTGAGACTCTGGTTAAATCGCAATCAGTTCTGCAACCATTACATCCACAAGTGGCACAAATGTTGGAAGTTTTAAATAGATCATTAGTTCCGCCACCACCTAGACCAGCTCTTTCTCTTCCCTCCTCGGTTATAATCTTATACAGTCGGTTGACCGCCTTGATGGTCAGCCGACCGAGAGCACACTTTTGAATCTGCGCAAAATCTCGCGCGCTGTCCAGTTGCATCCTGGTTTTGATCGACTAATTTTATTAGAATTAATTCCTAAAGCGACGGGTCTATCACCTTGCGTACTAGAGCGAGTCATCGACAATGGTCAATCCGTCGACGAATTTAGAGACATACTGATCGATACGCTTTTCCCACCTCACGTAAAACATTTGGCGGTCGCCGAGTTGGTTTATCGAGCACAACGTCCATCCGAACCATTAGAGGATTTAATTTGTAGCGTGAGGGACATGTCTTCCCTTTTGCTTCCAGCTCTAAAACAGGGGGAAAGGTTAGCAGCCATCCTCTCTGGCATGTCATCAGATGCAACATCCCGTCTGGCCACAGTCGAGCGTCCGATCACAATAAACGATTTATTAGCACTAGTTCCATACCTGGAGTGTGGTATGGCAAACAACCAGCGCAGCACCCAAATGCAACGGCCTCAAGGCCAAGCAAGGTTTTCCACCCCTAACTACAGTCAACAAAACAGGTATAACGCCACACCAACAGGAAACCCCCAACCCCTAATGGCCTCTTATCGACCCCCGCCACCAAATTACCATTCCACACCAAACCGGGGTCAATCAATGTATCCTCGAAGGGATACTCAGTGGTCCCGGCCTAGGCCCCAACATTTGAACCAAAATCGTTTTCCTCGTGGCCCATCAGGGCCTTTAAACTAAAACGGAGGGTTCACGGGGGCAGTGAGCCTTCTCATTTAATAAAGCAAGCCCAAACATACAGACATCTTGACCAGACATCCAAACCCCAACCAATTGGCACTAAGGGCCCTATGAAGGTTGCAGTAGCCGCTGCAGACATTGTCACTGTTAGGGCCAAGATTGGCCGGCCAGATGTGACGTGTCTAATTGATACTGGTTCAACTTATTGCTTGATAACTCAGGTATTTTATGATTCTATCGCCAAGTTTCCAACAACAATTAGGCGAATTGAACCAGTACAGCTATCAGCTTGCACTGCAAATGGCCAAATCATATCATTCAGAACTAAAGTTTATCTACATATTAAATTGGGAACCCTTTCGTGGGATTTACCATTTTTAATAGCTTCAACCTTGCCCTACCCAGTTGTCCTTGGTTGCAATTTTTTGCGTAAAACACGTGCATGTATTGACTTCAAGAGTTATGAAATTCGATTTCCGTACGCGTCACCACAGCTTTGTTCAATAACCCCAGACCATATCGCAACTGAAACCCCACAACCCTTCCGCACAGGCAGCAATCTTTCATCCCGTGAGTTGGATAAAGTTGCTGATCTAATCGCCAAGTTCCCCAACACCGTCACTTATAAACTTGGCAAAACAAATCTTATTAAATACACCATCACAGTAAATTCCACCAAAATAGTTCGAGCTCGTCCATATCAGTACGCTCCGCCGAAGTTACAGGCTTTAAGGGAGCATATTGATGACCTCCTATCCAAAGGTGTTATAAGCCCCTCCACTTCCCCTTACGCCTGTCCCGCATTTCTCGTTCCAAAGAAAGGGGGCAAAACTCGAATGGTGGTCAACTATAAGGCTATCAATAAGATAGCCGATTTGGAGGCCACCCCAATCCCAACACTGGAATCTGCATTCCAGTACCTAGGCAAGGCAAAGTGGTTCACACTACTAGACCTTAACCAGGCATACCTCCAAATACCTCTGGATGAAGAATCCCGTAAATACACGTCCTTTGTTGTGCCATTTGGCCAATATCATTTTAATTTCGTCCCTTTCGGATTAGCTAGCGGAGGATTGGTCCTCACAAGACTAATCGAAAAAATATTCGGAGATATTAAGTACAAGTATGTTTTCACCTTTTTTGATGACTTGTGCGTATACTCCGACGGCTCATTTGACGACCCCCTTACCAAGGTGGAGACGGTCCTCAACCGTCTACAGTCCGCCGGACTTACCGTCAACCCTGAAAAATTAACCGTGGCCGCAAATAACATTACGTTCCTCGGCCACGTGTTCAAAAATCAATCGGTATCCCTCCACCCAGACAGGGTACAGCCTATTGCCGATTACCCCACCCCTAAAAACCTCAAGCAGGTGGCTAGATTCTTAGGCTTGGCAGCCTTTTATTCCAAATTTATTAAAAATTTTGCTGATATTTCCCGACCACTTAATCATTTAAAACGCAAAGGCGTTAGATTCGAGTGGGGTCCTGATCAAGAGCTCGCCTTTAATTCCTTGAAGCGAGCTCTAATGAGCAACTTAATTCTACGGCTTCCCGATTTTTCAAAACCATTCATAGTTCACTCCGATGCTTCCGGGGTAGCTTTGGGAGTGTCTTTATCCCAGGACTATAATGGCGACCTACTGCCGGTGGCCTTTGCATCCCGGCCCTTAAATAAACACGAGGTAAATTACAACATTATGGAGCTTGAATGTCTCGGCGTTGTTTTTGCACTGACTAAATTTCAACAGTACTTGGAGCATCGTGAATTCCAGCTGTATACGGACATTTCCGCACTTTCCTGGCTGCTGAATCACCCACGACAAGTAGGGAAACTTGCCCGGTGGATAGAGTTCATTAACTCGTTTAAATTCACCGTGCAAAATATCAAGGGAACCGACAACATTGTTGCGGATTCCCTATCCCGCCTTTTCGAGCCAACGGCTCCAACGGCTGTCCCTTTCAATAACGTCCAACCAATAGCCCCAAGCCCCTCCCTAATAACCATATTAACCCGCATTCCCGAGGTTTTTAGAGATATTCACCTCCACCAGAGGGAAGTTCCGAATTTCCTCAAATTAATAAATAGTCGCACCCCCCCCCACCGCAATACTCCATAGTGGACCGGACCTTGATGCATCTTGCCCCAGGCCAAAGATCACCAAGGGTGGTCTTACCCCAGAAGCTCCTGGATATGGTTTTTAAGTATTACCACGAGCTTCCTATTTCAGCCCACATGGGCATTGGTAAGACCTTTGCCCGTATTTCCCAATTATTTTGGGCAGAAGACCTAAAGGGTCAAATTGCTCAAAGAGTAAAGTCCTGCGTGAAGTGCCAGAGGGCTAAACAGGCCCCAAACACTCGCGTAGGATTGCAAGCTTCTGAAATACCTACAGCCCCATTTCAGAAGCTTTATATCGACTATGTCGGTCCCCTACCTAGGTCCACTAATCGGAACGCATACATCCTAACCGTGGTGGATGCGTTCTCAAAATTCACCCTCTTATTCCCGACGAGGAACACGAAAGCACTTACTACAGTCAACATATTGACTAAAAGTGTTTTCTCTTATTTTGGCTTCCCTAAGTTCCTCGTCAGCGATAACGTCTCCTCCTTTAAGTCCGCCGCCATGGCACAGATGTGCCTAGAATTCGGCATCAAACATATTTTCACTACCCCCTATTACCCTAACCCATCCCATGCGGAGCGAGTAAATAAGAACCTCAAGGTCGCACTCCGCATCTTCCACGCCCAGAACCAAACTAAGTGGGACCAGGATATTCACTGGTTCCAATTAGCGTACAACACGGCTTCCCACCTCAGTACTGGAACCTCCCCTGCCTCATTGTTTCTACACCACCCCGTTGCCCTACCTATCGAGCTAGCTTGGAATATGGACCAGTTGGTTCCCCCCTCCTCCACAGCTAGCTACAGACCAAATATGGTCTAAGGCTGTAGAAAACCTCACGAAGGCGCACAGGGCCCGCCAGGTGGTCTACAATAGGAACCGGCAACCCAACCCATTTCACCCCGGAGATTGGGTTATGTTTAGGGAACATCACATTAGTGATGCTCCTAAACGTATTAATTCTAAACTCCTCCCCCTCTGGTCAAGGCCTCTAATAATTGAGTGTTTCACCACCCCAGTAACGGTCAGGCTCATTGACCCCTGAACTTCAAAATTTATACGTTCCGCCCACATCTCACAATTAAAGAGATTTTTTAACCCCCTCAACCAATTTTGAAACCTTCCCCACTAAATAATGTGTACCACTTGCAGTTTATAAAATATCACAAACCATTATAGAAAGCAACCACAGCCGTACTTGGAACAACCACAGACTATAAGGGTTTAGTGATATTAGTTATAAGTTTTATTCTTCCTTCTTCTTCTTATCATTTCAGTCATAAACCACTTGTAATAACCTACATCCCATTACATCTTAAACGTTTGCTGGGCCGAGGTAAGGCTAAGTTGGTTCTTCGAGTAGGAATCAGCTCTACCAAAAGGCACTTCAAGCGTTGAAGGTAATGGGCTTTTCCAAGATAACCTTATATTTTTTTTATACCTAATTATTGTATAGCCTCACCTATGTTTGCGTGGTTTGGAGGTGATTTCTGATGTGTTGAGCTCTTCTTTCGGCGAATTTAGACTATTATTTTCATTGTGTTCATTGTATCACCAAATTATTTTAAAATTTTACCTTTTTTTTCTAAACATTTCAAATAATATCGAGCCATCCATCAGGGACACTTCTGGATTTAGCTAAGACCGTAGGCAAATCAGCTGTATGAGTGCAATACATCCAATTCCTTAACCATCACTCCTATTCAGTCCACACACACACATATAAATATATACTTTTTTTAACCAACACCTTAATCCATCCACATCCGACAACTTAACACATTGTAAAACTTTCATATCTATTCATCCTATCTACCACTCTGGTCTTTATAATGTTAAGGTATCTATTGTATTTAGAAATACTCATAGCCTATATTTATATGGTAAATTTATAGTAATGTTAAGTGTGATATTCAGAACCTCGACGTGAGTAATCTACCCCATAGGACGACACGTCGAAAACCTCAAAATTTATAACCATATATTTCTGAATTATGTCGTTATAGGTGTTTACTAGTTGATTCTATACGCAAGCGTTGTAGCAAAATTAGCGCACCTATCCCTCTTCCCCAAAAATGTTTCCTTTGTGTATCATTTTTGTTTCCATGTTTTGTTGTACCAGTCCTGGAATTACACCAGGAGGGGAAGTTTGTTGTTGCATGTCTTGAGTTTCTGCACTCAAAAGACTGCACATTAAATAATAAAAAAATATATATATTTTGTTGATTTATGCTTATTTTGTAAACATTGTTCAATCCCACGCTAGGATGAACATTATTAGCACACGACACTCCACCATTTATAATTCGTTTCACTTCCACCCTGCATCCGCGTTATAATATTTACCACCCACACCTAGTCCACAACCGTTCATACCTTACCTACATCAATATTTTAATTATAATTATCCGCGAATAAATTTTGAAATATTTCATGTATTACTGTTTGCTGCGTTGATACAATAGTGGCACTGGTTGGTTACAGTCTCATAGTTTTAAGTAACACTTAATTATTTAATTTACTACTCATATTTTAATATAAGTTTCCTTTCCTTTAATTCATTAAGTTCCTCACCATCTTTTAAATAATTCCCATATAATCTGCAAGACCATACCTTATACCTCTTCCTCATATTTTCCAAATTACCACCACCAAATATCGTCAACTTCAAGCTGTCGTTTACCAAGCTGTTGCCACCATGACAACTGTTTAGAGTGTGAGTCCATCGAACACTGTCAACGACAAGTATCAAAATCAAATTTTCTTCTGTTATAACAATATCAACTGTTTTGAATGTGGATCAGGCAGTTCAAAAGAGGTGTGCAGACCCAAGCAGCTACTATCTCAGCAACTTTTAAATATTGTGAGTGCCACATAATGCCATCACAGGGGACTGACTGCACTCAGATCCTCATGTATCAAGAGACTTTTGGCTTTAATCACAATTACTACAGAAATGCAGCTTTACAACGCCATTATATCAGCTACAGTATATCCATCTTTAATATTATGACCACACCACATAAACAGCCATTTGGTTTAAACTACATTAAGACCATTCAACTTCAATCTTCAACTTCAATAAATATATGAAGACACCGAATACTCATAATTTTATCCTAAAATACTCATTTTATCCATCCTAAATATCCTTCAGTTTTTCATTCATTCATCCTTCAGTTAAACTCCCACTAGTTTAAGATATATTTTTTTGTAAATCCCAAAAAGGATATTAAATTTGCAATGTACACACAAAAAAAATAGTTTTAGTTCACCAACCACCTCCACTATCCATTACTCCACCAACCACCATTATCCACTAACCAATCCAAAAAATTACTCTTCCATCCTAAAATAATCCTTTAGAATTTTATTCCATTCCTAGCATCAGTTAAACTCCCTCCTACTAATTTAAGATATTTTTGTGTATATCCCAAAAAGGATATTAAATTTGCAATGTAAAAAAAAAGTACTTTTAGTTCACCAACCATCTCCACTATGATTCGGTTACTGTTTGCCAATCCGTTACCTTTTTTTTCTTTTCACACAGGGGTCATCTACCTCACTGTACATATTTACCAATATACGAGGTGTGTGAGAAAAGTAATGAGACCGATTTTGTACTAACTAAAGATTTTATTTTTTTCAAACAACAATGTTATCCCCTTCAAATTAGTTCCCTTGGGCAGCTATACACCGGCGGAGTCGTTGTTCCCACTCTTGGTATCAGCGCTGGAAGTCTTCAACTGATATGGATTTTAACTGGTCGGTCACAGTCTTTTGAATGTTCTCCAGAGTTCCAAAATGGCGTCCTTTTAGGGCATGTTTCAATTTCGGGAAAAGGTAAAAGTCACAAGGACTCAAATCAGGTGAATCAGGTTGAGGAACAACAGTAATGCGTTTTGAGGTCAAAAGTTCATTGATGGAAATGGCCGTGTGACACGGGGCATTTTTATGATGAAGCATCCACTTGTCTGCAATGTCTGGTCTCACACGAATCACTCTTTTCCTGAGCCTTTCAAGGAAACTTTTATAAAAAAACTTGATTGACAGATTGTCCTGGTGGAACAAATTCTTTGTGCACGATACCCTTACTGTCAAAAAACAAATCAGCATGGTCTTGATCTTTGATTTGCTCATTCGACATTTCTTCGGCCGAGGAGATAACGGAATGTACCACTCTTCACTTTGCCGCTTTGTTTCAGGATCATACTCAAACATCCATGATTCATCACCTGTGATCACACAATTGAAGAATTCTTGGTTATTGGCAATCCTCTCAAGAAGATCAACGCACACGTTTTTTCTATTGTCCTTCTGTTCAGTTGTGAGGTTTTTCGGCACCATTTTGGGACAGATCTTTCGCATGTTCAAATTGTCTGTCACAATTTGATGTACGGTGAAAGTGTTTAAATTTAGCTGTTCACTCATCATCCTTATTGTTAAACGACGGGCTGATCTCACAAGAGCCTTCACACGTTCAACATTTTCGTCAGTTTTTGAAGTTGAAGGTCTCGCTGAGCGGGGTTCATCTTCAACGTGTTCTCGGCCTTCCAAAAATGATTTGTGCCAGCGGAAAACTTGTGCTCTCGATAAACAATGTTCCCCATAGTCCTGTTTTAACTTTTCAAAAGTTACACTCGCGGATTCACCAAGTTTAACACAAAACTTAATTGCACAACGTTGCTCTAAATTCCGATGCTCCATTTCTGTAACACACAACAAAAACACAACTTCACTGATGGCGCCGTCAAAAATAACGTGTTAGCTGTACGGAATTGTAACTCGGACTGAGGAAGTGGAAGGGATAAACAAACTGGTCTAGCACAGGCCGGTAGACACAACGTTGCCAGATCGCCCGCAGTGTTGCCAGTCTCATTACTTTTCTATCACACCTCGTATACATTTATAATCCCTTTTTTCTTCCTTCTCAAGTAAACCCAACTATCCTCATTACCTAACCAACTTGATACCAACCGATATATTTCAATTACAAGTTGTCTTATTTTTGGGGGGATATTGCCGGATTTTGGAACGATTTTATGTATGGTGTGGAAGTGAAAGCAGGTGTAGCATGCGAATGCCACCTCCAAAATTAAAAGTCTTCTGAGTCCCTAGTGTTCTGGCCGTGGGTAGGGTTTCGTTCAATGGTTTTGCTGTCATCCAGAGTCAGTGCCCGATTGGCCCGACTATTGTCTAATACCAGGTATCCTTGCTTATCCTCCCTGCATCCTCAGCTCCTGCGTTTTTCGGGGTAGCAAGGTTTTTGGTCGCTAGGAGGGGTGACTGTGACGCGCTCAGGTTCCGGATTAGGATTTTATGAGAGAACCAGAGCCTGTCACAAGTTATCTAGGTCTATCTTATCTATGACCAACGATCAAGTGGGCACTGCAGTGAGAATCCGTTAGCGTCGATTGCCGTGTTACATAATTCTCTCCACCGACGTGCAGCCATTTACAAACCATTTTAGAGAGACCAACGTTTAATTAATTAATTAATATTATGTTGTGTAATTGTGTGATGGCCGGCTAAGTAAATTAGCGAGTGGCTACCGTATCGCGGGGGCCGATTAGACATGTAATAGTCGCGGCGTCTGATAAACTTATTTTGGGGAGTTATAGCCTATTTTTGCTGACAATGATCTAGTTACTTAATTAAGTGTTTGTGTCTAGTGCTTTACTGTTAAATAATTGTTGTTCAGCAATTTAAGTGTGTCAAAGCTGGCTACCCGTGTTTGTAATTGTTACAAGTGCATAAGCTCACATTGAAATTAGGCTGTGGGTAGTTAACTAGGCGTCTAACGTAACCCGGGGAATAGCGAATGCGTATTACGGGGCGGGGTGAATTAAATAAAGGACCCAGTTTGCGTTGCAGGACCTTTACCATTCCGATGTAACGCTCTGCCAACTGAGCCTTCATGATCACACCAGATATTGGTCGATGTTACCTCACTGGTACGGTTAACTATATTTTTTTAACTTATATACTGAATAATACTAAGTATGAAACGAAATTGAAAACAATCTTAAGGCTCTGCTCCAGCAAAAGATTTTAAAAATCTATCTTTTGTAATTGCGTGGTGAAAAATAAACATTATTTATTTAAGTTTGATTATTCATTATTTATTGTGAAAGGAAAAATCAAACTTGATACTAACTTAACAAATGTCAATTACATAACAAATGAACGACGTTTAAAATAATGTCAATTCCAAAGCGGAGCTTATTGTGATTATATTTAAAATGAGACCTTGCAAACAAGTTTATGATAACAAATAAAGTAAATAAATGGTTTTTAATTTAACATAGCTCTTATGGTACACAAATCCAAGATGGCTGCCACTACAGCCGACCCATAATAGTTCCATTTGCATCTTACAATCGTGTTTTTTATTGTTATTTTAAATTACAATTAATCAATGTTGTTTTGGACGAAGTATTCATCTATTAGTTTTAAAAAATGCAGTAAACCGTACACGTGAGGTTACATCGACCAACATCATGTTTGATGAAGGTGGCTCAGTTAGTAGAAATAATCGCTCAGTGTTGGCACGGAATGGTAAAGCTCCTGGGTTCGAATCCCAGTCTTGGTCCAGGTTTTTTTTTCATTTACAATTTAGTTGACATAACCCTTGCTGGGGAAGTGTGTAAACAGGGAAATTGTTCCAAGTTTAATAAACGGTACCAGAAACTGGCACATACTTTTTCATAAACATATTTAAATTATTAAAGAGATTCACAGTACTTCATTATTGTAGGAGGGGTAGGTAGGAGAGGTGATCAAACTAAGAGATTAACTAATAAATATTATTATTATTAGCTAGACATAAAACTATTCGATCGATTTCGATCAAATTTGCACCAAACACGTCAATTAGGTCTTGATAAATGCACGAAATAAGGTTTTAATTTTTTTTTTAAAACAACCCCCTTTATGGCCAAAAACCAGAAAAATCAGTTATTATTATTATTATTATTAGCTAAACGAGAATTTTTAGAAAGGTGCGATTTTTTTCGTATGGTAGAGTACATTAAATTCTGCAAAAAGCAAAATGTTATTAAAATCGTTAGAGCCGTTTTTTATAAAAAAAATAACAACTGATTTTTTGGGGTTTTTTTGCAAATGTTGTTTTTCAAAAATTTTCAAAACCGTTTTTCGTGCATCTATACAGACCTACTTGACATGTCTGGTGCAAATGTTTTTGAAATCGATCGAATAGTTTTCGCTCTAGCTTTGTATACATACAGACATACATACAGACAGACGTTTAGTAAAAACCACTTTTTTGAACTCAGGGGGTTCCAAAACGGATATTCCCACAAAAGTCTCAACATGGATTTTTTTGCGATCACTGTACTTTCTCTATACTATAGTATAGTGAGAAAGTAAAATTAATTGTTTAAAGTGTTTTGTATGAAATAATCATGTGTGTGTGTGAATAATATATAGCAATGGCCTCCAAATAGTGTTTTTTTTTTTATTAATTGCCGAAGAAAACAACTCACAAATTAATTGATAAAAAAGCTTATTAATTCAATTTTAGGTTAGGTTCAGTTTATTTTACCTGACTTAACGACAACATGCATGCATGAGTTTTTTGTGCACATCTATGGCACAGTACTTTTCGAATGATTTCGATTTCATTCCTCTCCTTTAAAAATAACGACAAATATACAATGATTTCAAAAGGTAAAATGGTTCAGAGCATACAATGGTACATATCTGATTGTGTATGATAAAGTTAAATACTGTGAAGTAATCAGATATCAATGGAAGGTCTTTGGCATCTAAATCATTTCTCACGAAGTCAATAATACGAGTCTACAAATGTACCTTCTCTGGGCAAACTTTTCATGTAAACAACGCGGCAATAAATCATTAAGCTACACTTTGGGCTTTAAGTAAAGTTAAAGCCGGAGACTATAAAAGCTTCTAACGATAATGTATTGTCGTCGAATCAAACTGTGGCTGAACGAGCAATGTATGAAAGTTTATAGTTAAGTAAAGTTGATGTTCTATACAAGTTCTCTGTAGTAAGTACGAGTAAAAATCTTCTTTAATTTCAAAACAAATTAGTTGTGAGTGTTTTTAGTAAACCATTTTTTCAACGTCTCTACTTAAACCTGTTAGAGTAATGGAGTTGGAGAGCGGCGTGTAGCAGAAGTAATCGATAGTCAATAACTACGTTCGAACCTACGAGGATCAGTCTGCTCTAAATCCTCTTGGTCATCCCCGCTTCCTAAGTTTTGTTTAATTTTAAAAGTCTAAACACAACTCTCATATTGATATTTTTAAACTAACATTAAAATTTACTAAATTAAAAGTGAAAAAACATTGGACCAAGACCAGAATCGAACCCAGGACCTTCACCATTACGTGCTAACGCTCTGCCTACTGAGCTACAATGATCACACCAGATATTGGTCGATGTTACCTTACTTTAAGGTTTCCTGCATTTGTTGAACTTATAGACGGAATACCTCGTATGAAACGAAATTGAAAACAATTTGATTTGTATTGTAATTCTTTATGTTTTTTTTCACTTGTACACATAAGTCTCAAGTGAAAAACCAAACACAATTTTTAGTGAACTCTACAAAATTTTTAAAGTCATGGTTTTGCCAGCGACGGCACTCACAAGACAGCTTAACACAGACTAAGGAAAATATAGAAAACAGGCATATACATATTACAACAGAGAACAGTTACTTGACTGACAAACAAAAGTTTGTCTCAGTCACAATACGCATCCGTTTTGCGTTTCATATATTTTTTTTAAATCCGTTTTTTCAGTTGGTTCATTTGTCGCGTAACTGACATTTTTAAAGAACCAAGTTTGAACGTTTTTCCTTACACAATAAAACATGTATAATGGAAATCTAATCGCAATCCGGATCCACGATTTTATAAAGAATATTCAGTTTTAATTTTTTTCAGCTCTAAATTGCAAAAGGTGGATTTATAAAATTTTTTTAGATGAGGCAATGTCAAAGGGCTCAGCTGCAAGAAATTGCATTGTTTAGATACGGTTATAGAGAGAAGGGCTGGAATCGACGGTTGTTTCCTTATTTTATTGGAGCAGAACCTCAAGGCTCGGCTCCCTAAATTCAAAACGGTGAAGTTGGGTACCAATTTCAATGTTAAAAAACCTAAGCATACCTTCATTTTTAAGCATATTTTTGTGTTATTTTTGTCAAAAAACGAAAGCTGTAAATTTTCTTTTCTTAAAGTAAAATAGATTGTTGGTGTTGATTGCTAAGGTTTTTTGCAATATCTCTTTTTGCAACTGAGAAAAAAATGTATAAAGTTTACTATATTTTACTATTTATATCATACGTTTATGAAAACAATAAATGAGGTTATGAAAATGTATTCAGCAATCAACATCCGCATATGAAAGTACTTCAAAATAATTATTTTTTAAATTTATTCCACGAATTAACGGAAAAAATTACTTATTCTGTAGCATTGTTCTTATGGGAATCAGATTCAATATGTCGGCCAGCGAGCCACATTTTAAGGCTCGATTCCTTAAATTCAAAACTGCTAAGTTGGCTACCAATTTGAATGTTAAAATCACCTAACCATACCTTCAGTTTTAAGCAGATTTTTGTGTTATTTTCGTCAAAAATCTAAAGTTATGTTTTTTTCTTAAAGCAAAATAGATTGCGGGTGTTGATTACTAAGGTTTTTTGCTATATCTCTTTTTGCAACTGAGTAATTAATTAATCAAGTTTACTATTTATTACTATTAAATTTATATCATACTATTATGAAAACAATAAAACGGTTTTTGAAAATGTATTCGGCAATCAACATATCAGTAATTCAAAATGAAATCAAATTTTTCAATTTATTCCACGAATAAACGGAAATAAATTACTTATTCTGCAGCATTACTCTTATGGTAATCAGATTTAATATGGTGGACAGGGAATATCCCCCTAAAGGAAGGGTAAGTTTGACATGAATTCTACCTGATCATTTGGTACAAGGTTGGAGTATTTACAAAATAATTTCTGACATTCCTAATTAATTTAATTTCCTAATTTTTTCATTGACATGCAGAATCTTAAATTTAACATTATTGAAACATCTGTCACTAAATGAGTTTTTAAATTAATGGAAACACTAGAGACATTATGACCCAAACGACAATTTCTTTCTGATTACTTAACCCACATTTAAAACTACGGTCTGTTTGGCCTACATAAGCTGCATTACAAATGTTACATGCCAGTTTATAAACACCACTCTTTTGCAAATTATTATTTTCATCCTTACAATTTACAAACATTTTCCCTAAATTGTACTTAAAGTAAAACTGCTGGTTTACAGTGAATTTTCTTTTCTAATATATTCCCAACAGCATAGCTAACCTTACCAATATAGTTGATTCTACGCCTTTTTTTTATACCTCTCATACTGATATTTCTAAACTAACTAACAGATAGATTTTAATATCCCTTTAAAAATGTATTACAATTTAAAATGATGGGCTCTGATCTATAGTCCTTAATGATAGCTTTACATTTGCATAAATCTGCCCTCGGTTTGATTACCCCCTTGAGACCACACAAGTGCCATTAAGGGTATGTTTTGCTTAACTTCCTGCGTCCTTCACATAAAGAGACATTATTAATATTCCAGATTCATCTGTCTGAAACATGGAGTCATTAATCAAAATTCACATTACAATATGTAAAGCAGTGATATTCCATTCCTCATACAGTTGCATCCTTTGATTCTGGCAGTCTATTAAATAATATATATGATTAAAAGACGTTAAACATTTTAGACGTTTTGAAAGTTCCATTAACATTTTAAAACTCACTACGATTTGATTTTTATTGCATTTTGATATGTATAAAGTTCAATACAACATTCGGATATCTTAGTTAACAATTTTATTAGTTAAAGTGCATTTCGTCGGCGAATTTAAATTAATTACTTCAATATATTTGTTTAGGCTTTAGTTTGGTAAGTTCTATTTCGAACTACAGAGCCATGTGACGTAAAGTTTTATTAAACTTCAATAACTCTAATTTGAAAAATATTCCGATCACGCAGCTGAACCGCTGACATGAGTTATGCGCAGTTTGTACGTTTTATTGCGTCAACTATTTTTGAAATTAATCTACACACGACGGCGCTGAATAGCTGCATTAGTGTATGAAATATATTAGTATAGTTTCTTTCCCCTAGTCTCCAACCTCGGTTCACGCGTAGATTCGTTCCGCTCGGAGCGGAAAAACTCGCTTTGCATTGTTTAAACCTCGAACTCCTATAGATTTGCACTGCTTCGCTTCGCACGCAGCGGAGAAACTCGCT
>JAGFPH010017629.1:0-10711 GCA_018207615.1 Philaenus spumarius | reverse complement strand
CTTCAATATTTAATAAATTTTGTCACCACAATTATAAGCTTTTTAGAAATTTATAACAGATAATGTTATAAAATGGCTCCACAACGTGTGGGCATTTAATTCAAAAGACATTTTTATAATATGTATTATTATAATTGCCATTTACAATTAACAACATAAGATTCACAAATAAATTTTACGTCACTTCAGGAATAAATGCAAAAATGATACTAGGGAATAACTTCCTATTAGCAAATAAAGCTAAGATAGACTACGGTGAGAAAAATATCACACTTACAACGAATAACCAACAATGCACTATAGCTATGAATAACGCATGGTTAGAAAATTTAAAAAACATACGCTTAATTATAGATCAAAACACCCTCGCCAACACAAAAATACGAACGGACGAGCAAATTCAAATAGCATCAGGGCAAAATTTATGCATTAAAGAGATAAAGAACTATAATGATAGAATGGACTTCGAAACAGACAGAAACTTAAGGGAAAAGAAACAAATTCATGCCTACATATCTAACCAAAACAATAAATACTATATTCACATTTACAATGCCTCAAAAAGACACCAAATATTACTAACTAGAAAACTTATAGGCCATCTGAACAAAAACAAAGAGAAAACAAAATTTATGATGAGCCACAAAGAAAACCTACATTCAAAATGCCCAAACTGAACCATGACCCAGATAAAGAACAAATCCATGACAATAATGGAATACCGTTCCAAATTAGTGAACATTTAACAAAAGAACAACACCAACAAGTAATACAAATAATAAAAAAATATAAACACATATTTACAACAGAAGTTAAAGACCTAACGCCAGCTAATATAAAACCAATAAAAATACAGACTATCCAAGGCACTTCAGGGGTAATTGTGCCACCTTACAGACAAAGCAATCAAGAGAGGAACATATTAAACAAAGAATTGGACAATCTAGTCAACGCAGGAATTTTAGAGGAATGCCCTAATTTTACAGAATATGCATCGCCGGCATTTATAGTAAAAAATCAAGACAACACACACAGACTGGTAGCGGACTTCAGAAAGGTAAATGAACAAATCAAAAATGAAAATTTCCCCATACTGAGTTTACAACTAATGTTTAGCTGCTTAACAAACTCACAATATTACACAAAACTAGATTTAAAAAATGCCTTTCTTCAATTACAAGTTCATGAAGGTAGCAAATTACTACTAACAATAAGAACACAAGACAAAATGCTAAGATATACGAGACTACCACAAGGACTAAAAGTCTCAAGTGCCATATTTCAAATTTTTTTTAACAAAACACTAGCAAAACACCTATTTTCAAAATGCCTTTCGTACCTGGACAACACTTTAGTTTTTGCACCAACCTTTGAAGAAAAAATAATTAACCTAGAAGCAATTCTAAATGAGTTAAGTACAGCAAATTTAAAATTAAACACAAAAAAATGCAAATTTTCTATAAAGAAATACAAATATTAGGACATAAGGTCTCGACACAAGGAATAGATATATCTTTGCAGTCAAACATACAACCGATATTGAGTTTCACACAACCAAAAACACTAAGAAATATCCGAGCCTTCCTCGGCAAGTCGGGTTTTTTTTAGAAAATTCATCAAAGACTATGCAAAAATTACACACCCCTTAACGGAATTACTTAAAAATCAACAACAAAAAAACTCAAAAATAATTTGGACAGAAGACTGTGACACAGCGTTCAAACAAATAAAAACAATTCTAACAAATCCACCCCTATTACTGCACTTCAAAGAAACAAGAGACACAATAGTATACACAGACGCATCCAATTTTGGAATCGGGGGAGTGTTGACGCAGATAGACCCGGAGAACAATCAAGAATTCCCCATAGCATATCTATCAAGGAAACTGAAACCCCATGAAACCAGATATTCCACTCTAGAAAAAGAAATTTGGGATTAGTTTATGCAATACAATATTGGAGAGAATATTTGTTAGGAAGACAGATAACATGTTTCACAGACAATTCAGCACTGCAATATTTTCAAACATTTAAAAATCCATCTAATAGATTAGGACGACTGGCCACAAAACTTGTGAATTATAACTTAAACATAAAATACAAAAAAGGAAAAACGATGGGACTACCGGATTTTCTATCAAGACAAAAAGAAGGAGAAGAGATCGACCCAGACTTTGAAGACGTATTTCAAATAACAACTAACACACGAGACTTAGAATTACAACTATCACAGGACCCATATTTAAAACAAATTAAACTTGCACTTTTAAACATAGAGATATTTGACAACAAAATCCAGAGGGCATCCAGAAATTACATAATAGAGGACCAAATAATATATTATAAACAATTCAATGGTCAGGAAGCTACAAAGCTTTTGGCAATACCAGATGAACTTAAACAAGAAATTTTAATACAAGCACACGACAGCCCTTTAACAGGTGGACATTTTTCATATTACAAAACACTAACAAAAATAAGACTGGCCTAATTTAAACAAAGACGTGCAGGAATTTACAAAATCATGCGAGACCTGTCAAAAACGGAAAATACCCACACGCCTAACGTATGGCAAATTATATCCAATACAGGCTACACACTGGCTGATGGAGAGGTTGATAATAGATTTTGTAGGGCCTATAAATACATCCTATGCTTACAAATACATTCCGACTTGTACAGACGTGACGACGAAATATGCATGGGCATTTAAATGCAAGACAGCTGATGCAAAAACAGTAACAGAGAATTTAATAAAAATAATTTTGAAACACAAAAAAATGAGAATATTACAGTCGGACAGAGGTACACACTTCAACAACGAGATAATAAAACACTTAACCACAACACTAGGAATAAATCAAATTTTAAGTAGCGCATATTCACCCCAAAGCCAAGGCTTGACAGAAAAATTTAATGGCATGCTGGTAAACATGTTATCACACTATGTACACGAAAAACCCAATGCATGGTCAAATTATGTTGATAAGATAGTATACTGCTACAACTCAACGCCAAACACAACCACGGGCACCGAATAAACTAATGTTTGCATTTGAACCTAATGACTCAATGGAGATTATAACAATACAAGAAAACAAAAATTACGACATTCAACAACACCTAAAACAAATTCAAGAAATCAGAAAGACATTACCAGAAATAATCCAAAAGGCCCAACAAAAACAAAAATATTATTATGACAAGAAGAGGACACATTTCGAGTTCCAAGAAAGTGACGAGATCTTGATTAAACGTGAATTTCATGGAAAAACACCTACAAAGTTTGACATGCAGTACACAGGACCATACACGATAATAAAAAAAAATCAATAACTTAACATACCAAGTCGAAATATTAAAATATGGCAGACTCCAAAACGAACCAATACATATTTCTACAAAAAACAAAATGTCAAATGTAAGTTAAGTAATTGTAAATGTAAAAGGATTAATATTAAGAAATCTCGAGATCTGTCTATATTATAAAATGTTCATTGTAGAATTAAGGAAATATGTAAAAATTTAAGCACTAATAAACCATTCAATCCAATATTATTGTAACAGGAAATTACCAATATAAATATAAATGCTCAACAAAAACAAAAAATACAATTTTGTTGTCAACAACTAACAAAAAAAAAAAAAAAAAACAGATTAAAGTAAAATATTCAACCCAATAAAATCAATCAAACAAAACGCCTTGCATAAGTAGCTCTTTCAAAATAAAACTAAAACTCGAGATCTGTCAAAACTTAAAGTCATTAATAAATAGCAGGTAGATAAACAACATGTGTTCCAAAAATGCTGACCAGCAAAATCAGCTAAACAAGCCAGTTCGGAGTGTAACCGATGGTTACAAGAGTAAAAAATATCTTAAGTATACTGTGTTAAAAAAAAATGGGGTTCGGTAGAAATTTCAAAAATAAAAAAAAAATTATATTCAAATCAAAAATAAAATGTTATATGTGGATTATTCAACAATTATTAATATCTCTCCTTCACCTCTTTCATTTATTCACCTTATCACCAGAAGTCGTCGCTCATAAAATACCTTAAATCATTTAAAACACCTCTTAGGCCTATTGCCTTACTTCCATAATAAAAATCACCATTTACCTAAACTCACCACATCATATGTCTCCCCTAACTCCAACGTAGAATTGCACCTATTGCTCCACCTTACTTTAATTCACCTTACTTTCAAAACCTTAA
Source organism: Philaenus spumarius (assembly GCA_018207615.1). Classification (NCBI taxonomy): domain Eukaryota; kingdom Metazoa; phylum Arthropoda; class Insecta; order Hemiptera; family Aphrophoridae; genus Philaenus; species Philaenus spumarius. The sequence goes on along the minus strand of JAGFPH010017629.1, from coordinate 6,494 downwards.
TATCACCTTCACTTAACTCACATAATAATAATAAAAAAAAATAGTAATCGTAGTACGTATAATAATCCACATATAACCTCATTTATGCTCTATTAGCATCTATCTATCCATAATTATCAATTACTGTAAAATATTTATTAAATTAATTTAATTTCCTCAGGGGTGGAAACCTGGCTGTTAAAGTACAAGCTAGCTGGATATTCGTGGCTGAATAAAGAAATTCAAGACATTGCGGCAACAACTATTTGTTTACTTAAACATAATTAGAAAATGAATATTTACAACAAAAAATGTCAACGTTATAGAACAATTAAACATACAAATCAATTAACTATTTACAAATTATACAAAGTTTTGTCAGCCCTAGCTTGCAAATGAATGACGCAATAAATGAAAAGTTTAAGTTAAGTTGTTTCTCAATTTTTTATAAGTTTTCAAAAATACAGACTTTTAAGCTTAAAAATAATGGCCATATCTACTCACGATACCTGTTGTTATTGTATTTTTACCTAGGATTTCACTGACTCTACTCGATATAGTCACTTCACTTGTATTTTATTAACGCGTTCGTCTGAGCACATGTTAACTTTTTAAAAGTTCACTTTTTAGAAAAAGTATACGAAAGATTTTGTTTTGTACAACCTCACCAACTCCTAAACACCTCTATTTCACCTTAGCACAACATTCGTTACGATTCTTGAAGAAATACTACATTTTTTAACAAATTCTCCACCACCAGCAACTAGCTATGTGTTCAGTTAGCTACGCCATCTTGACTCTCTCTTCTCTTCTCTTCTCTTCTCGTGCGTTGTTCAACATACTTCTCTCAGAACGCTCCGTGCAATTTCGCACGTAAGCCACACTGTTCTAGGCCTTCCGTATCTCGATATATACGCTGATGTTGTAATTCGTTATACAAGTGTTTATTATTTTTTCATAAGTTGCTTTTGGACTGTCTCTGCCTAATTAAAGTGTTTATAATTTTATTACTGCTTGTCTTCATTAACTGTTCACTTCAACCGTAATTATTTAAATGACTTCTTACATAGTTCTCACACGTTACATATGTTCCTACATTAATATATCTTTTAAGTCTGCTTTTTTATATTACCTACTTTTATAGTCTGCTTATATTTTTTATTTATTTATTAAAAATGATTCTACTGTAATTATTTTGCGTCATTAAGGAATTTATATATATATATATAAAAATTATAAATATTTATTATTATATATGTATTGCGTCATTTTATTTATTTAGACCAAACCTATGTGCTTTTAGACACTATGGGAAACTGCTGATTTATTTTTCATCGTATAGTTTTTCTGTTACATGGCTGTTAGTGTTACAGGAGTGACGAGTGGGGAGGGGGGGGGAGACGTCTTTTCCTGACCTACTAACTCAAATAACAATACACTAGAAATAAAAATGCGACGGAAGCACTGATCACGCAGAAGTCAAGTTTTTATACCAGCAACATGGACGGACCTTCACACAATAAAAATAGACCCATTATCAAACACACATAAACCAGAATTCCAAAATATGAAAGACATCTTAAACCAAAATTGGAACATATCAATACCAACATACGTCATCAGAAACGTACTACCTCAAGAAACATTTCAGCACATACACCTCCAAAACAACTGGTCAGACATAATAGAAAACAAGAGAATTATGTTTACCATAATTATAATATGGACAAGTATACTCACCATATTAATACCAATACAATGCTACATAGTACACATCCTGAAGATAAAGCTAAAGGCGCAGAAACCGCAAGTAAAACCAAGAGACTACCAAATGCAAGACTTAACAACTTCAAACTAAAGCCAATCACTCAATAAACCTAAAAACCAAATCCAACCTAACCAAAAATACCATACCTAAACTTACCACAAAAAAAATCCATAAATATCCCAGCATAATAAACAAAAGGACTATTACAACTCTGAAACAATTTAACACATACATCCAGCGAGTTGCAAGAAGCTGAGAAATCTAAGTCAGCAGAATCTCAGATGACTGATATAAACAAAGCGACGTCACAGCTGACACTGGGTTCCAATCAAAATACCAGACTCAACACTAATCCACACACTAAATCGATGGTACGATTTCAAATGGGGTGAGGGAGTGTAAGGGTTGGGGTTAATAACTCACCCCAACCACTTTACAATTAAATAAAATAAAGAAGAAATAAAAAAAATAAATAAATGCAATAAGAATATTTAAAACAAAAGTAATTTTACAGAACATAGCTTGGGACATAAAAATAAAACTGCAAACGTAAATGCAAACTAAGCATTATAGCACGCGTCTAATAATCGACTGAGGACAATGAACTATACATTCCAGGTGGAACCATAATAAAAGCAACCTAAAGGAAATCGAATGGCCCAATCAAATAGTGACAAAATTCAGAAATCAACCAATAGTGAGGAAACAACGAGATGTGAAAGAAAAAGAGGGGAGGAAGAGAGAAATAACGCATGTCTTTTATAACGGTTCTTCAAGGGGTAAAGACATCAAATTCAACAAAAGAAAAAATAGCATACAAAAACCAAACACGTGTAATCGGTAGTGAAAGTAAAGTTCGGGAGTAATTCATCAACAGAAATTCAGTAAATAGAGTGTGCGAGTGCGTGGGTGTAGTTATTATTTAAAATCTTGTAGAGAGAGGTGTTGTGTAAAGGAAGGAGATTAATATGTGAGTAAATTGAATTTAACTAAATATTTGTAAGACAGATTTCGAGGTTTAGAACTAACATTGAATCATATACCAAACAATTAAATATTATAGAATTATTATTAATTAATAAGCAGACAATTCTGAGTTAATTAATGACTTAACACTCAAATTCATAAGTAATGGATTACATATATTTATATACATGAGCGGGTTCAATCATTGAAAGAGTTAGAATCAAGGTGTTGAAAAGGAGAAATTAGTGCTCAGAGTTTAAGGTAGAAATATTATGTGTTTGTATAAATGTAGAATGGGTTATTCAATATGTTAAGAGAGTGTCAACATCCTAACTAATTTAAATAATTTGTTAAAGTACTTTTAATGTTTTAAGAGTACCTGATGAACCATAAATAAAGGGAATAATTTGTCAGTTTAATTTCAGGTATTAGATCATTTCAATAACTATCATTAATTCAAATCATTTGTCAGTGTAATTTCTTGTATAAAAATAAGGTGAGAAACCTATAATTGATTCAGGTAGATTTGTCAAAGTAACCTCTGGTATGAAAGAGTTTGAAAAGGGAGAGTTCATTAATTTATTAAACTTGATTTTGACTAAGAAAACTGTATCTCTGTAATTGTTAATACCCTATACTTAGGAGTACTTCTCTAGCCAAGTTAAACATTGGTCCATAGGTTGGACCTGGTGCGACGCCCCCAAAACTTGCAAATATTATAATTCAAAAGATCCTTTATGAATTCAGAACATATGCAAAGTGTTCTCTCAGTAATCTCCCGAAAACCTTAATCTCAAAAAACAACCTTACAGTATGTACTGTAAAATTGTTGTTGTAGTAATAGTTGCTACTTTATTGCGCTAGAACGAACGGGTATGACATTGTGTACACGAAACTGCCATGTCGCTTTGTTTGTTTCTTTCTTCTGTCCCGCGGGTTTCTCACTTTTTAGACTACTTTGTTTGTGAGCTGCTTGTTTTTTTATAACTTAATTTTTATAATAAATCAATAACTAAATTTTTCCAAGTGTTTATTTCTCATTGTTCCTAGTTTGTGCAAAAAATCATGTCATATAATATGATTACTTTTACAAAACCCAAACTCAATTTTTCAATCATTTTAAAGCAATATATGTGTTAAAAATAATTTTAAGTTGTAAATGTGTGAAAATGGATATACAGTAATAAACAATATTAATTATAATTTTAAAATATTCTTAGTCTGGAAGCATGTCAAAATTTGAGATCTTCCACCCCTGTACAGAACCTTAAAGGGTTAAACTGATTGAAGTTTGAGGTGGTGTTGGTAAAAAAAGTTGAAGGAGGACGCTGGACAATTAATTATGCAATCGCTCTTTGTGTGATGTGTGAAAACTTGAACAAATTTAATATCCGTGAAGTGATTTAAAAAGGTTAGTGTGATACACAGTTAAAATAAAGGAAAAGCTTGCAAGTATATACTTTAATATTTGTCTGCACTTTCTTTCTAAATATTTTTTCAAAATTAATGTAATTAAATTTAATAAGTTGTATTTTCTTGGTGTGTATTGTTATAACAATACATAAAATATTGCATTAAATCATCAATGTCAATCATCATGTGAGTTGAATTTCATTGACATCCACAGTTCAATTTCCTACAGTACTTGTGCAGTAATCGAATATACGAATATCAAAATTTAATAGAAAAGTAAATAGTTTTAATATTGTGCAATCGCCTATAGGTGTGTGATCATGCATTTGTTGGCGAGAACAGAATCTGGCGATGTGACATCACAGGTCATATGCTTAGATATCTGTCAGGTGTTTGATGTGGGTCATGTCTCCTACAGGTTATTCATCGAAAGATGGAAATTAAACCTATATAGCATATGTTATGAAAGATTGTTTACAAGTTATAGATTTTTTGAGGTTATAAATTTAAAATAAATATTTAAGCTTTTTAATTCAAATATATTAACGTTTAATAAATAAATAAAGAATAATAAAAAATAAAAAACACATTCTATATAATATTTAATAATAATTAACAAGCATTTCATGTTTTATAGTTTAACTTCATTTTATTTTTTTGCAACAACCCTAATTGTTACATATAATATAGTCTTCCATTCAGCTTTTTATCGTAATTTTAGTACAAGTTTTCTAAATTGTTTTTATATGCTTGTAAGTTAGTTAGTTCCTAATAATACATATAAAATGTCTTCAAATACCGTACTTGTTAAATGGGAAAAAAATGACTTTTATTACCAGTGACATCGGTGTCTCCCAATTAGTCTGTTATATCGAGTATCCATTGTAGTATAACATTTTGTTTTTTTTTATTGATGAAAAGTCGTATTAAAAGTTTGTATTAAAAACAATTGTAATATTTATTTTCGTGCAAGAAATAAAAATATTTAGAATTAATTACACAACATAAGATTTTTGCCTCTCTAAATAAGTTAAAAATTATGTTATTAACCTACTCAATTTATTACAATTGATTTTAAACATTTTAAATTTTCTTACCACTTGTTTACAAAACTTGATATACGACAGCCAAATACGCACATCACTTGGAAACCATCTGATAGCCAAGATGAATAACTTGTTCAAACGGTTTGCTATGGCAAAATCTATGTTTGACAATTTTGCCACTTTGATTCCTTTTTTCTAGAAAATAAAACAATTAGTGGAACACACACAATAATACATAGAAATGTTGAAATTACATTCCAAGTTTAAACAACTCGGAAGAGCACTGTTAACTACTGGCGCCGTAAGTGGAGAGATTTTGACTTCAAAAAGAAAATGAAAAAAGAAACAGACTAAGATAACAGATTTCTTTCAGTATGAAATTAAGCTACTTAGCACACAACCTATTCATTTAGTCCAAGATAAAAGCTGTAGGCCTACTATACTGTAATTTTAAACAATAAAATGTTTATTTTATTTGAATCGAGTACTTGTTACAGCTCCTTATTACTTATTAGGCATAAAACTGTCATTTAAACGTCAGTCGGTTTAACCGGCCAGGGTCCTGGCCGTAAAGCCGGTAAGAGGGCTTCTACTGTACCGGTATTAGCTTTAGGCGGGTTACACACATATGCATCTCGCACGGTGCGACTAGTATTTTTCTTGCTACTAGCATGCAGCTCGAAGACCAATCTGTGTTAATCACGTGGAGCTTACACACATATGCGACTGGCATGGTGCTACTGGCATAGTGCAGCTCGTGTGCTAGTCGCATGAGCATGCAGCGCCACTAGGAACCGATCGGTCGGTGTTTTGGCGCTGCATGCAGCTTTCATCTTGAGTTGACGCATGCTCAGAACACATTTCCAAGTCACATGGCCATCCGCAGACAGGCCTGTCGCTCTCGTTCATACGGTGTACTGCGTTGACAAGTGCGGAAAGTCACTTTTTGAATAGCTTGAGTTTTGTATTAGTAATTTGTAATTAAATAGTGTATACCCTAGTTTAAATTGTGTGAATAGTTAGTTGGAATAATTAGAAATGCCTTTTCCAGAGAACGAAAAAACAAATATTGAATTTGTGTTAGCTTTGGAGGAGACTCCAATACTGTATAATTTTAAGTTGAAAGAATACAGTAACAGAAATGAGCAGGACAATGACGATGACGACATTTTCCAAAGAACTGAGCTCCAAAAAGTCCCCACCTCTCTCACCTTGCCACTAGCATGTGCCACGACCATGCAGAGTGCATGCATCTCGCACAGTGCTACTGGCATCAAAAATGATAGTCGCACCGTGCGAGATGCATATGTGTGTAACCCGCC
>JAGFPH010017628.1:0-17400 GCA_018207615.1 Philaenus spumarius | reverse complement strand
TGCCTAAATATTTTAAATCTGTACTTTCAGGGAAATAACGTCTTTTGGAACGGTTGTTTCATAAACTATTACAATAAAATGGATAGAAATTACTTTTCTATTCTAACTTTCCAACTGCCGTACACGGCGTCTTCCGAGTTAGAAAAAAAAGAAAATATTCAAAGTTTCTCCAGGAGCCTATTTTACAATAATATTCACAAACTCTAATATTGTTAGTTTTGTTCTTGTTACTTGTAATCTCTTAATGCACAATGCTAAACTACTTCTTCAAATTACAGTTTGTAAAATAAAAAAATAGTGATGTTTACAGACATTTGTTTTATAATAGAAACTAATATTATTTATTTTAAAACATTATTAGGTTTGCTTATAGAATGTTTACAACTCTACATTTGTGTATATTTTAACACTATTAGTAACAATAATTTTTATTTTAAGAGTATAAATTTAAGTATTTAAAGGCAATTTTGTGTTACCCGCAATAATACAAAAAATATTATCTACTCTTACTGTCATCTACTCGTAAATATCATCTTGTAAATATGAATAGAAGTTTTAAATTGACGTGTGCAACAGAAACATTTAATCATATATTATCATTGGACGCAAATCACAGTTTACGCATAGCTTAAACAGTTTTTCTGTTTATAATTATTTTTGAAAAATTATAAATTCGTCCTTCTGTTCATTAAATGTGCAAAAAAATAGCACACATTAGTTACTTTACACAATTTCACTTTAATTTCTCTAGTTATAACGAATGCATCTTGGCCTTCGTAAATTTAGTGAAAAAATAAAACAAATTAAAAAAGAGTTCACACTAATCTATATATATAAATAAATTTGAAGTGTCTGTCTGTGAGTTCAAAATATTAACTTTTTTCTAAGCTCATATGTTTAGTCAGACATTACTAATACCTACACTCACATTTATAAATTGTGTGACTTCCTCTCTGTCTGTTTGTTTGGGCTAAACTTCGGAATTGCGGAAACGATTTTGACGAAACTTTCATTAACATGTAGAGAACTATTCGTAGATTATTTTAGGCTAATTTTTATTCCGAAAATATTTACAATTCCTATAAAGAATTAAAACATTTTAAAAATTATGGACAAAAGTAGGAATTTTGTGGACAAATGTTGGGGATATTGCGAGTCTATTTCGATCTATGTCTTACATTATGTACCGGTCACAAGTACCCCCACCACCCAACATTCAAATGGCTCTGTCCTAATCAGTCATCATTTCCATAACAACTCCTATCAAAAAATTTAAAAATTTGGGGTACTTTGTTTCAACATAAACCCAACATTTCGCACCTGAAGAATCTAAGGAAAATATTTTGACGGGAATTTAAGAAAGTTCATATTGAAACTTAGGTTGAAAATTACACCATTTTAAAAGTCAAAAGTTAAAATTTTAGAAAACTTTTTCCTTGATTTCCTGTTTCGAGATGGCGATCGTATTCGTACGAAATTTTATTTTTATTTTTATATTTTTATTTATTACCACTAAACGGTTTCACTCTCAGCTAATCACTCAACTAATCACTTTACCAAACTTTACTCGTGATATACACATTTAAACAATTCAAAACTTGGGGACTTTTCCAAAGTTTTTAAGCTAAAAGAAAAAAGTAAAATTTTGGGAAAATAAAATGACCATATTTATAAACAAATTTAAATAACAATATAGGTCGAATAGGCTATCAAATTAAAGATCGTTTAATGCTGAGCATGTTTTGTATGTAAACATTGGTCATAACTCGAAACATTTTAAAACGGCGGCAAAAAAACTTAGGCTACTTCACGATTTGTATAATCACTTTTTTGTAAAAACATATGTCAATTTACATTACTCATTACACTCTTCAAAATTTAAAAACTGAAAAGGATAAATATCAGGTAACTATGCAGGACCACGTGGATATTTTATATTCTAAAAGTACATATTTAACTGAGTCCTTTAACACAAAAAAATTCAGCGACAAACAAGTATTGTAGAAATAAGGAGGGAGAGAAAACACCCAAAATGCCACTGACACAAAAAGGTAAATAGTAACAATATTAAACAAACTATAAGACATAACATGATACAAAATGAAAGTGAAAATGTTTATTTTTTATAATTAACGTGGAATAAAAAAAACTCAGCACTGAAACCAATAAAACGACCTTAGATGAAATATAACGAAAGAAGGAACACGAGTATTGACAAATTTTTCAAATTGACCCATATTTAATTGCGTTTGTTTCGCTAGTGCGTTTAACATTGTTATTCTTGTCTTTATTTTTAGAATTTACGTTGGTTTTAGAGTTGCGACATAAAAATACCTGTAGCTTAAACTCCAGTCACAGTATGTTTTTATGTACAGATAAACATATTGTAAGGTGCTAATCTGGCAACGTTGTTACAGCTCGCAAGTTAGCTTAAATATCGCTATGTTAATTCACCTATTTAAAAGTTAATTCACCTATTTAAAAGCTAGTTCACCTATTTCAAAGCTAACTCACCTATTTAAAAACTAATTGACCTATTTAAAACTTAATTGACTTATTTAAAAGTTAATTCAGCAATTTAAAAGCTAATTCACCTGTTTAAAAGGAAATTCCAATATTTTTAAACTTCTTTAAACTTTGGTATGTTTTGGTTATTTTATAGATCTACTTGTTTTATGTTGTTCATGCGAGATTAGCCGCATTTAATGATAGTTTCAGTATAATATTTAAAGTAATAAGTGAAGTTTTGATTCATTCTTTTAAATTTATGGTCAAAGACATCTACACTAGTAATAAATAATCACTTTGATAAATGGTTAAAACTAATAGCATTCAAGATGGTGGTTTATTTTATCATCATTTTATGTGTGTGTAGTTTTTAAATCTTTATGACAATGTAAATGTATTTATTTTTTAAACAAGCCGATGCTAAACTTAAAGAACCACGAAGACAATCGACTCAGGTTCAGCTTATAATTACCGTTATATAGGCTAGGGCTAGAGGTAGGAACTGTGTGATAAATTAGTATATTTTATGACAGAGGAGAGGCCAAGTTGTATGATTAGGCGACCGCCTGGATAGTTTAATCTTCTAGATCGCGTGACGGACAAGTATCTGTCACCAGTGATGCAGTGATTTGATAAATCTATTCTTGTCATTCACATGGTTCCATTCACATTCACTCCCCTCTCCAACAACTCTACGCCACGTCAAGAGAGAGACGATCGCAGATAAATTGCTTATTGAATGCAGTATACATACGGAGTAAGCTACTTGGCATAGTGAGCAGAAAGCTAAGAAAAACACATTTGATTTCAAACTGATTTAAACTTAATGCTTTTTCTCAAAACACTTTTTTCAGTTTTTATCATTTCTGACCTTAAAAGAAAAACAAAACACTTTTAGAATCACTCCTGTGTCTGTCTATCTGTACCTCTGTCTCTCTGTCTGTCTATCAGTCTGTCTGTCTGTATCTCTGTCTCTCTGTCTGCCTATCTATCAGTCTATCTGTCACAACCGATTTTCTTCGGAGCGAATATACGTTTCTCAGTCAAATTTTGCATATTGTCCCTAATGAATGAAAACTAAGAATATGCTTATGATTAATAAATTAAGCTAATGCTAATGAATAAACTAATTCTTATTCGCTTAGAATATCCTAAAGATGGTAGCATGTGCTGGAAATTCCAACAATTCGTTTAAACTACTTAGATACTTCCTTTGTTTCTAATTAAAATTAATGCAGTTTAGCAGATACTATAATTTACTGTAAAATATTGCGCAGCATGATAAATACCGCTTACACACCATTGCTGCAACCGAAAATGTTATTATAAAGTCCTATATTGTTGACCTACACTTTAACTTCTGAAACAATTACGACAGGGACTCCCGTAGCCCGCTAATTTTTGAATTAATTTAAAACAATATTACTGGAAATATTATAAAAAAGTCGTCTATCTATTATATTTAAAAATCCTGTCAATCAAGCAAAAACTCTAGCCCTACTGAGGATCCAGGTCACTCTATACCCACACAAGTACCTCTGGCCATGTATGTCTCCTCGGGACTCTGTACCTCTCCTAATTCATAATTGTTTTATTTTTATGGTAATTTTTTACTATAAAATACACATATATTTACTAATGAATCAGTTTATAGTTAATCCTAATCTATATTTGAACGTAAGATTCTTTCAAGTTTATATGGACACTGATAAGAACATAGTTCCAAAATTTCAAGCACCTATCTCGGGGAGGAATTGTTTTTGAACATGAAGGTCGCAAAATATATAACCAAGACTTGAACATCTTGACCAACCGTGTAGATTGACAATATCTACAATAATAATAGACATTGCTACAGTTTACCTGTTTATAGACTATGATTTAGTTTTGTTACAATACACGTTTTGAAATTATATAACATTCTTGCTTCAATTTGTAAATTAAATTGTTTACACAAAAAGCGGAAATTATGTTATAAAATGTAATGAAAATACTTTCTCTGTATTTAAATAATTAAAATACAGAATATTATAAGTTTAGTAACATATTATGATATAAATAAATACTTTTTTCAAAATATTATATTTTTCAAAACACAATACTGTTATTAAGACATCTGTTTGTTTATAAAATAGTAAAAATATTGTATAAAAGGAGTTGTAACCTAAATCCACTTCAATAGTACAGAACCAGAAGCAAGAAGATGTGACTAGAGCAAAGATTAATAAGTCATGTTTCCGGCAATCTTTTTTATTTCTTGTATTACTTGGACCGAAAGTTTTTAATTTATTACCAAGTAACAATTTAAAACGAACTGTTAAAATGAATGTTTATTTCTCAATATAAAAATCTGGATGTTGGAAAAGACAATATTGAAGATCATTTAAGAAACGATAAATGTAGTATGAATACTAGGATCAATAAATCCATCATTTAATACTACACCATGTAGTATGAATACTATGATCAATAAATCCATCATTTAATACTACTACATGTAGTATGAATACTAGGATCAATAAATCCATCATTTAATACTACTAGGGTCTACATGTAGTATGAATTCTATTATCAATAAATCAATCATTTAATACTGAGACATGTAGTATGTATACTACGATCAATAAATTCATCATTTAATACTACGACATGCAGTATGAATTCTAGGATCAATAAATCAATCATTTAATACTGAGACAAGTAGTATGAATACTAGGATCAATAAATCCATCATTTAATACTACTAGGGCCTACATGTAGTGTGAATTCTAGGATCAATAAATCAATCATTTAATACTGAGACATGTAGTATGAATACTAGGATCAATAAATCCATCATTTAATACTACGACATGTAGTATAAATACTAGGATCAATAAATCCACCATTTAGCCTAGTATGAATAAAACAAAATAATGTTTTAGTAATAACAAAATTGATATAAAAATATTATGAATTGTTAAATTTGTTTGCTTACTTTAGCGTGAAATTATATTATAAGGAATATGTATCTATTGTATTTTAATTATACTTATACGTCTCATGTATAGGTGAAGATTAATATTGTGTTAAAACCTACGCGCCACATTTGCTGTACACCCAATTATGAAGTATTTATTTTAATCTGACTAAAGTAACTGTTTTTATTGTAATTATTGTGAAATTTATAAAATTATAATTTATGCTTTATATGTGTAAGTATGTTTGAGTAGACAGTTTATAAAGTTTTCATTTGGACGTGTTGGTATGTGTGTGTGTTTCTTTCTCATTCTTCCCTCCAACCACCATTTATTGGAGTTGGAAATTGTTCAGATTCTAAATGTTTTGTTTATGTAAATTATGTACCGTTTAACTATGGCGATGCACATAATTATTATTATTATTATTAGTAGTAGTAGTATTATCGTTACAGCATTGCAACCATCGCGCTGAAAAGGGCTGCGTAAATACACCTGATTTACAGAATAATTGGTTGTCACACACGGGTTTCTATTCACTCATAAACAATATATTGCGGTGTAAATACGTTATGTAAATAAAAATAATTTCTTTACAATACCATATAACAAATCTTTTTACCTCGAGCACCGACTCACGCATTTCATCATACTTGTAAAACGATGGAGTAAGTGAATTGTTTGAATTATAGTCTCTAGGAAAAACAATAATACAATAGAAAAGTATTTATTTCTACTGATATATAAATGATTATAATTACCCGGCATAAAGTGTTTTCAAGGTGAAACAAAGCCAGTAACTTACGATAGTTGTGCGTCATACATACACTTAGCGGATGTGATTGGAACGTTTTATCGGACGTCGGAGACGATGCCGGATTCTTTATCTTTCATCGCTAATTAATGGTTTCCTTACATTATAGAGCCCTGCCTTTATAAACACTAGGGAAGGCTTGCAAAAAGCTTAATTTTGTTTTATACTATAACAATTAAATATTTTGGCTAATCGTGTGAAAAATAATTTGTAGAATATCTTTTATTGTTTAAAAGGACGTCAAAAATTCTTTATTTCCCGTTAGATTAACATTAGGCTAATTAGCGGCGGGAACAAAATGTTTTTAACTGATTAATAGTCAGATCACTTTATTTAAAACAAAAAGGTGAGTATTTGTATATTAAACGAACAGCTGTTACTCTGCATTTAAATATTAGCAAAAATATGCAATCTATATATTTATAAAAAATTATAAAATGTTGTACAGTCACCACAACTGATCTATTTGGCTAACATTAATGCCGTTTGACTTAAACGGTTTGTTCTTATGTCAAGGTACTTTATTAAGCATTCAAAAATCTATTCCTTAAACCTTTCCTGACTATTTACCTCTTAAACTTTCCCTTCCTTGCATATGTTATAGGCTAACATCAACAAAATGTTAGTTTTCTTTAGACAAATGTTTAGTTTTCTTTAGGTGATATCAATGATCCTTTTTTGTAAAAGCCTAAAAGCTTTTTTATCCATAGATGAGTCATCAATAAGATTTTCGAATAAGGTTAGTTATTTTTTGTTAAAATGGACGTTACAAATTGGATATTTCCTATAGAAGTAACATTGGTCTAATTAGCGTCGTACACACGATTTATTGATTAATAGTCAGCATGTTTTATTCAAAGGCAAAAAGGTGAGTTCTATTATAACAAACAGCTAAGTTTAAAAAATGAAACATTAATTCTTAACAACATTAAAAACAAAACAATTTTGTTTCAATTGAGTAAAGAAAATCAGTTGATTATTTTCTCAAATTGTATATTTTTATAAAACGGCATAAACATAAACATTTTAACTCGATTTGATTTTTTGAAACAACGGCTTAAGGAATAACAGTAAACATATTTTTCTTTCAAACGTATGAATTAAATATAGGCTACACACACCACTCGAATAGATCAAGTTTATTGTGGCAAAGTTAATTCAAAACAAATCATAACTTTTCTTAAACTGTAACACTAAACTACTAGAATTAATTATTTACTTTAGGTTGTTTCCCAATATTACTAATATTATTAGGAAATTTATAAGTTACAAGTTTGAAACTTACAAGTGTTAGTAATTTCTGTTTCACAATAAAACAGGATTTATAATAAAATTAGGTAATTCCTAAAAATTTACAAGTCAGCTGATTTGAGAATACAACTGTAAAGTTGTGTTTTGAGGTTAGGCCTACATTTATTGTAAAAGAGATGTTTTACTATTCTTCTCTTTTACAATTTATATCACAGTTTAGGCGGAACAACATTAGGCCTACTATAAAAGATAATTAAAACCTGTTTAATTTATTGATAATAAATTCAGTCAAACGCTTCCTTCATTTAATTTATTTTTATTAACTAACCAGGGGAACCCCTTCGTGCACCGCACGCCAACCACGTTAGAACCTTCTATACACATAACCATGTTATGTGTTCTTTATAATAAATGTGTATGATTAATAATAACCCCAAAGCTAAGATGGTAAATAATTTTAAATGTTCCAATCAAATTATTTCGTATATTTTATAACAGCAGTTATAATAAAGATTAAAAGAAAAAGCAAGGCTCAGGTCTACACTTTAATAAAAACCTAACCTAAAAGTTAGAAATACAAATAATTGCTTCAAAGTTTCAAATCAGATGTTAATGGAAATAGTAGAGCAAACAGCTGTTTTACCTTTTATTTTATTCAACTGGTTGCTATGGTAATGAATATAAATACATTCAAGAAATATGTGTTGATTCAAAATATGTGTCTAGGTTTAACCTAAGAACTTTTTCCCGAAAATTTACAAATATTTCAATAATAAAAAATGTTTTTATCAAAATGAATTATAGCCTATGTTACTCAGGGATAGTGAAGCTTTTTATTAGTAAAACTATTTTTTCGGTCGTTTCAGTAGTCCCCCCCCCCCCTACATAGAAACAAACAAATTTTACTTCTTTATAATATTAGTATAGATATCATATGGTATTTTTTATTTTCACATCAAACAGATTTAATATTCGAAAATGAAAACAACAATTCTTTAATCCAAAAAATAACTTTACAAAATTCACTAAAAACAGTGAATTATGTTTCTATTTTTTAGGTTGTTTTTAGGCTATTTTTAGGTTTAGCTAATAACTTGGATGTCCTTCAGCTGCAGAAATAATAAAAAAGAAAATTTTTGTTTTTAAAAATGAAAGTATTTGGAAATAATTTTAATATTTTATAAATGTTGTGTAAAATTAACGTGTTTTAAGTTACATGGCGATAAAGGTTTAAATATTTGTCATTTTTAAATGATTGAAGATGATTTATTATTTTTCTCAAATTGGGTACTTTATAACACAAGATTTTGACTCGACGTAATTTCGTCGCTAAAAATCACAAACGGCGGGAGAAAAATGTACAATTCACAGCAATATTCTAGGTTTAACCGTTTTCAGAAACCGTCGTCAAAAACTTGAATAGAAGATAAACAGTTAAACATGTTAAATATGTCAAGTTAGGGTAAGGAACTTAATTCATGAAGAACGCTTATTTTTCTTAAATTGTAACAGTAAACTAATAAAAAGCTTGACATAACGCTTAACTGGAGAAATTAGATAAGGTTTCCTTATTTTGAACTCGGGAGAAGTTTTGTACGACTGCTAAACTATATACTCATTAGTTAAAACTTTGAACAGTCCCCACTCATTTTCATCGGAGTCAAAATGAATGGCGTTTACCTTAAACTAATGGTATTTATGCCGAAATACTTAATCCAGCATTCACAAGCCAGTTCCTTACACCTTTCCTGAGTAACTAGCTCTCAAATTGCCTCTCCTTGCATTTAGTATGGGCAAAAACTAACTAAATTTTTGTTTTTTAGCCAATCCGTTAGTTGCTTTACTCAAGCGATATCAATGATTCTTGTTTTAAATTCATATTTTTATTGATCTTTATATTTTTTATTCATAAATAATCAGCTGATTTTAAAAAAGGTAAAAGGTGATTATTTGCATACCAACTGAACAGGTGCTTTGCATTTAAATATTACCACAAACAACAAATAATAGTCATTTCTACATTAATAACACAATATCTTCTTAAGTTTTCAGTAATAATGGATGTATGTACATGCCTAAACTTTTGTCTAAATTATTTTTATTACAGAACTTGTACTAGATCTACCATTTTAACGTCATGCACTTTTAATTAATTTACAGGTGGATAAAAAGTCTGGAATCAGACAGGTGTGTTCAGCTTCTAACAGATATATAAAATGGTTGACTTCTCATTTACAAAATATGAATTTCAAAAACTTGTAGCCATTTTCCAATATTGCGGACAACTTTCGAATTTCTTATGGAACATGCTATAAAACCGAAAACAAACTTCAAAAAAGTAAAAAAACGCCAACCTTAAAAAAAATTAAAATTAAATCATTCAATCACAAAAAAAAAGGTGTATAAGAGAATTTTTTTTTTTTTAATGAGAAAAACCACAAAGTACAATGATATCAAATGAAATGGCCAAGCTACTTTTACATCTACATTCTACAATCCCTTTCACACCTCTCCCCTTCATTTCCTCCACCCATTCACTGAACCTGAAACTGAAAACTTTTCAAACACCGAAACCTGAAAAAAACTGGAAACGAAAAATAAATTTTAAACCTTGGCGGCTCGTGCAGCAGATACATAAACAAGTACATAAATAAGTATTGCACTATACACATTACACACGCCGCCAAGGTTTAAAATTTTTTTTCGTTTCCAGTTTTTTTTCAGGTTTCGGTGTTTGAAAAGTTTTCAGTTTCAGGTTCAGTGAATGGGTGGAGGAAATGAAAGGGAGAGGTGTGAAAGGGATTGTAGATTGTAGATGTAAAAGTAGCTTGGCCATTTTATTTGATATCATTGTACTTTGTGGTTTTTCTCATTTAAAAAAATATTTCTCTTATACACCTTTTTTTTGTGATTGAATGATTTTATTTTAATTTTTTTTTAAGGTTGGCGTTTATTTACTTTTTTGAAGTTTTTTTTCGGTTTTATATCACATGTTTTTTTTAATAAAAATATTTATTATTATGCGTCAAAATACACCTACAGACCAAGTTTCGTCGAAATAAAAATCAAAATCAGTTTGGTAGTTTTCTATAATCAATATGAGACCTCCAATTATCTGTTCTGCATAGTATTTTCAACGCGTAATATCTCCGCGAATTTTAAACCTACAACATTCTTCTTGGTCTCATTCGAAAGGTATTCTTTCATACAACAAATTTCATATATCGATATATATCGATCAATCATATCGATATTATCGATTGGGGCCATATCGAAATCTTTGGACACGGCTACAGCCTCCCCATATGAACGGATTTTGCTGAAATTTGGTATGGAGATCACGTTTGCATTGCAGAAGTGCCTTTTGTATGTTACATCTCTTGACCCAAACTTTTTGAGCACTTTGGGGGGTTCAAAATTTTGAAATTGCGATAAAACGGGTCAAATGACGTTTTTTCGAAAAGATTCTATTTTCATATTGTTTTTTCGTCGAAATACGCCTACATACCAAGTTTCATCGAAATCCGTTTGGTAGTTCCTTTGTTTTAATATGTATAGCTGAAGGAGAAGAAGATTACGAAAACGTGTCATAAACGCCATTTTCAGCGCCTCATATCTCCGCGAATTTTTCACCTAGAAATGTCGTTCTGGTCTCATTCGACTTGTATTCGTCCAGACAACAAATGTTATAAATTTCATTGATGTCGGTTTCGTAGTTTTTGAATATGAACAACGTCAAAACGCCGTTTGTTGTACTTCGGTAGTATAAGCAGTCGGTTCCCTGCCACCAGTTCGTTTCGCGCGTTCGTTGTTTTGGGCGTTTGTTATTTTTTTTTAAGCTTGGCGGCAGGGCGACCGCCCTGCTTGATATTTTATGATGATTTTGGATTGATTAGTTATGTTAAGACTTTTTTGTTCTTGGTGTTTTTTGATACGATCAACAGTTTAAAAGTTAGAGGGGTATAAAGTTTTAAAAACACCTTAACTGAGCGGATGATATTTTGTTACGGAAATGTTTACGGAATAAAACGCTCGTAAGACTAATAAAGCAGTTATTAGGCAAACAATTAACTTTTTTAAATCAACTAACACGGTTTTGGTACTTTTTTTAACCATAATACAGAGGAATTGAGTGATAAATCTACAAATCTCAATAGTTACAAGTATTATTTTAAAGTACAGTTTTTAATGTTTTTTATATTCTAAAATTGCGGCCAACATTCGAATTTTTTATGGAACATCCTATGTTTTATAATGATTTTGGATTTTACTAACTTCTGGATTCTGAATCAGCTGATATTGAATATCAGTTATTAATTTATTTTTCATCTGTGAAAATTTGTAGTTTTGTCACTTAATTCCTGTGTATTATGGTTCTAAAAACTGAACAAAAAACGTGTATTAATTTTTAAAAGATATTTGTTTGTCTAAAAAATGCTTTATTAATGCTGAGAACGTTTTCAGTGGTTCAAAACGTTTCCGTAACAAAATATTATTCGCTCAGTTAGGGTGTTTTATACCCCTCTAACTTTTAAACTGTTAGTCGTATAAAAACAACACCAAGAACAAAAAAGGCTTAAAATAACTTGTAAAATTCAAAATCGTCATAAAATATAGGGTGTTCCATAAGAAATTCGAAAGTTGCCCGCCATATTAGAAAATGGCGGGAAATTTAAAAAATTGCAAATTCATATTTTTAATGTTCACTAAAAAGGCGGTGAAGTCCACAATTTAAAGTTTGATGTATATCTTGTACTTTTAGAGATCCCAATGATGGCCAAGTTAAAATGGACACTGTATAAATGCAGTAAGATAACATTTCAAATGAGTTGCAAATGTGCATATAGGGTGTTTCAAAACTCTTTATCAATTCTCTTAGGGTTCCTATGCCAAAGACAATTCATAACCTCAAAATAAAAATGTCGCAAAGTCACTAATTTTTGACACAGCCACCATTTTGTTCTTTTCACTTGTCAGTTTCTACTTTGATCGACGTTTCAAGATACAAATTGATAAGTGAAAAAATGAAATGGCGGCTAAGTGAAAAACTAATTAACAAAGTTAGTTATGTTTATAGTGACTATTGCAACTCGTGCATCACCGAAGACAGCGATATTGTCGTTTGAGTTAATACACGTATTAGTTGTATGTGATATTTTGTGTTCAAGCTTTACTCTGTCAAATCGGTATAGCCTACTGTGTTTATTGATTCAATTCTCCGGTACAGTTTGTCTAATTTAACTTGTAAAGACGAAATTGCACCTCAGTATTTTCAATAGGAGGAAGAGTTGTTATTAACCGTTAGAAATCCAATATTCGATGCTCTGTGGAAAGTTGCGAAAATAAAACTCTTTAAGATTTGATTTTTGTCATAGGCCTAACGGAAAACAAATTATTACCCCTAAGCAATATTAAGAGTGTATTGTAATTTGTTTCATAAATTACAACCCTAATTGGAAAGAGGGAAGAACTGCAGCGGGGCAATAAATTTTGGCGACAAGTTGCGCGGGTTCATTTTGTCGTCGTGTGAGTTTAGTCCGGGTAAACAAAGGCACACCTCACGCGGGAATGGCGTTCATAATAATTGAGAACAATAAGTTACTGCTACTGTGTTCTTTTCTTTAAAAGTTAACCTTTCTTATATGCTAAACATATCTAACTGTAGGTTTTTCGTTATATACTTCTTACTTAGTGATGCTGTGACAGGCACAAAAAGTGTTATCTTTATATTATATTATTTCTCAAAGGTGTTTTTTCTTTTTTTTTTGTGGCAATAACATATCTACCTTAATTCTTCATCGAAATTAAAGATTCAAACACAATTTTAAAGCTTATGTTCCCACTATTGACGAAAAATAGACAAACAGTTTAAAATTAACGTTTTCGTTACAAAAATTAATTAAACAAATTTTCATATGAAAGTTCATATTATGGTTCCTAATGAAAGGTTCTATTAACAATATATTTAAGTAACATTACAGCTGTTAGTTAGATGGTTTACATTCTATATTATGCAAGTGTAATCTATTAAGCAAATCAAACAAATTAAATCAGTTAAGCGTCATAAATCGTTATAAACTGTTGTTTATAAACCAACGTAAATAATTATAACCAACTGAATTAAATCAGGTAAGTACGCCTAACTTGCAAAATTTTCGCATGGGTCAGCTGGTACAATTGTATTTGTGAAAACTATGATTAACAAAAATAACTTTACATGACCAAATTACCTCATCCGTCCGTCTCTTTTACACAATGGCCCTTTTATAGTTATAAGACAAATATAACCAAACAGCAAACTTTTGTAAGTTAATAACAGAAAATAATGAAGCATAACTAGGATTACAAGTTTGATGCTACGACGACAAAAATGATCATACATCTTAATATTTTGAAAATTGGAAAGTTAATTGAATTTTTTTTAAACTATATAAGCTGAGAAATTATTTTTGACAAGTTGTTTTATCATTGATGATTTAGGTCAAAACCAACCTGGGAAATTGTTGCGGTGGGCGATGCAAGAGTTAAATCAAATGATCCAAATTTTAAATGAACAAATAAAATGTTTTTTCAACTATATATATGTGCCTAAACTAATACATTTTCTAAATACATTTTATATTACGGTACTTGTACTACCGATTTGCCTTTTAAATTAATGTACGGGTTGGATAAAAGTCTGAAAACGGCCAAATTTTTGTATCAGGACTATTTTATTAGATTGAATACTTAATTTTAAAACCTTTTCCTTTCTTTTATTTAATAAATCCAACCGTTTTTGTGTTAATATATCTTGAAATTTGGATTTTTAGACTTTTGGCTCGGGGGTAGGAGTTACAACAATAACTTCTATTTATAAGATATTTTAAATGACATGTTCTATTAGTCATACTGTAATAAAAATTACCAATTTTTATAATTCATTATGTTTCAATAGCATTAATTTTTATTATTTATTTACCGATAATCTGAAACCGCCATTAAATATGTATTTGTATTAAATGAGTACTTTGTATAGTGTGACTTGATAAAACATGCAATAAATAATGGGAATTATTGTTTTCTCCTCTACTCCGTTACACGAAAACGGTTTAGATTCATTAAAAACCGAAAAAAATAAAAAGATCTCTTACACAAGAAGCTAGAGCCTTTTAAAAGTATAAAATCCAAATTTTAAGTAAATTTTCACGAAGATGTTTCAGTTTATTAAAAAAACGAAAAGATAAAAATAAATATAAAAAAGAAGAGGTTTCCATTAGACATATTAAAGTGGGCCACCATATTGGAAAATGGCTGATGTTATCACAATTTTAAAAAGAACAAATTTTACAAAATAGACAAGTCTTTAACGGTCATAAAAAGTAGGTGAAGTCCCCCTTTTAAAGTTTGCTGTTCATCTTGTACTTTCGGAGATTCTAATGGTGGCCCAATTAAAATGGACACCATATACAGTAAATGGACCATATATAATCATATGGTATAGCCTCAGGTTAGTGGAAAGTACTGAAATTTACAAATAATTTAAAAGAAATTTTATGTCTATGCATAGTTTAAAAAATGCTATTTGACCATTTAAAATACAAAGCTCAGCTAAAGAAGTTCAGTGTTGGTACTGTAATCACTATAATATTAATGTCAACTATCACCTGATTTCATACTTTGAAACAATTATTTGCATTTTTTATTATTATTACTTTTAGGATAGGTGTATGTTTAGAAGCAGGCTCGAAACGTGACGGTTGAATTTAAATTAAAATAAGCCATACTATTCTAAAATTTTGTATTATATATTATTTAAATAATATGTGTTATGCAATCTTTAGTTTTTATTAATTAATACGCTTGATATAAAACGCAGACTAATAATTTCAAAATATTTGTAAATATAAACTAATAAAATATTATAATTGAACACTTATAGTTCTTGCAAAGAAATAATATTAATTACTTTGTAAATATTAATACAAGATGAAAAGATGGAACATTTTTCGACACTATGGCTCGTGTTTTTTAATACTAAAAAATACTCACGCTAGACAGCTCAAAATCTTTTCAACACTCCGCAATAAAATTACGCAGATTTTCACCACCAGAAGTGCTTATATCGTGTCCACAGACAGACACACATACAGACACACGGACACCAAATTTTGTATTGCTTTATCGTGTTCAGTACCTCGAAAAGGTCGAGAAAAGTCATAAAAAGTGAGGGTAATTTTTTTAGAATTTTCGCAAGATTTCAATACTTCGGCATTTTAATGCGAGCCGAAGTAAAAACAAAAGCGTGTAATATTCATTAATTGTTTTGATTTTACAGGTTTTAATTTGAATAATTGTAGTTTACCATTGTGAAATGAGTGAAAGACAAAAAATAATATTAACCAGAATGACACAGTGGTTAAACACGGTCGTTCAGATTGAACCTGAACAAAGTATGACTAAGGTTCGAATCTAGTTAATGGCGTTCAGTTTACTATACGCTACTCTCCCGTCGATATTAGTCAAACTGGAATAAAGTAAATACCGTTAAACAAAAATGCTGTACATTGTTGTGAAACAGGCCACAAGTAATACACATGCAATTTAAATACATTCAGAAACATAACTTAGGCAAGTTTTTCCTTCTTAATTAGTGTAACAAAATAATTTCAAAAGCCAGTGACGGTTTCTTTACTTCTTAATAAAAAGTAAAAAGGTAAATTTCTTGGCTTTATTTGCACTAATTGCAATCTTAACTGTGCCAATTAAAAGTGTCCGCCAATGAACGTTTTCCCTAATGGCTGGCTTAAGCAAAGAAAACGACTACCTCGAGCACTGTACGGAGCAATTGACTTGTTGGTATTTTTATTTTGGAGTTTCCTTATAGGCCTACAAACAGTAAATAAATCTACAACATTATCCAAGTAATGAGATAATGTTATCTCATTTCAAACCACATTCGGGTAATTTTGACATTAAAGACAACAATAATTAATTGTTTTAATAAAATAATAAAAAATACTTTCGAGCACTCTTTTGCGTTAAGGAAGTCCTTCCTGCAAAATTGTATCCAGGCATTGTATTTTTGGGGGGTTTTAGATAAATACAGAGGACAGAGGAAACGTCATTGTGTAAAATAGTGTACAAAACTTGAACTTGAACTGAATTAAAATGTGATAAACTATTGTATAATGGTTAATAAAAGAAATCTCGATTTAACCCCAATAAGACTTATTTTACGAGTTTGCAAGATTTACAATATATTGGACAAGTTAGCAATATCATATTCAAAACAATAGTCGCAGGAAATATTTTTATTTAAAAATTAGTAATCTAGTGCTACGTCTAAACCCAAAACTTACTTCGGACGTTTACTTTGAATGTTCCACTTCTTACCAATTTAATTTAGCACACGTCAGAAAGGAATCAGTCGTAGGCCTACGATTTTAAGGGAAGTAAAATATTCACTTCATCGATTTTTTCGTTATGACACATATTACGATATAATATACTGTTGCATGGATAAATACTATACTGTATTTAGTATCGATAGCATTTAAATTTTTGTTTTCTTTGGCTAATAACAAGATCCTGTCAAAAATCAACTGCAGATAAATTTGATACACATGAGAAAAAAATATAACTTCAAAATATTAAGTTCAATGTATTATACAAATAACAAATATTAATGTAGGCTATAGTCTATGATTTATTTTGAGGTTAGAATTAGGAAAATGTGTATTAATTTCTCCACCCTATACGTAGTATATGGAGAAAGTATTGTTTTCGTAAAAATGTTCGAATTTGAATTTTCAGTTGAATTATCTGTTTTGGTGCTCCCAGAACCCCAAAAAAAATGGTTTAGTGCAATTATCTGTGTTGGTGCTCCCT
>JAGFPH010017626.1:0-17401 GCA_018207615.1 Philaenus spumarius | reverse complement strand
TTTTTATTTCTAGTTCACTCACAGGAAAGAGCATCATTGAACTACTTAAATTGGAAAAACCTTCGCTGTCTTTTATTAAACAATATGGCTTTGTTATATTTGCAAAAAAAGTATTGAAAATTTCAGCCACAGCAAAAGGCTGAGAGAATTTTTTCCCATTGACATTGAGCTCAACCCGAGAAGGGCCTTGATTTGTGCTCCTGTAGCCGTTAATGATTTGCCATGTTGTTTTTGATATGTTACCAGAAAGGGAAATTTTTTTTTTTATTCCATATACGTAAAATAAAATTTGAATATGCGGAGATCAAAACAAAATTTTTAACGTCTTCTATTTGCTAAAATATTAGTGATTAGTTACCTACATCACATATAAAAATCAGTGGGAGGGGGGGAAATAATGAATATTGCCCAATGATAGTGACATTCCATGATCATAGATACAAATGGTGATGTGTTCAATATTATGTAATCATAGAACGGAACTTCCACCAGAAAGATTTCCGGAAAACAAGCTGGATGCAACCCAGCGGAGTCTCCTTCTACCCTTGGCAACGAAGCAAAGTAGACATGTCAGTTAGTTGTTCATATCCAAAATTTGGAAAGAAATGTTTTAAAATGAACATTCTACATGTATAAAGTTTTTATATAATCACTAGCAAGGTCTAGATGTAATATCAAAGAAGAATTTTTCAACGATTTCAAATGATTGAGATGATAAAAACTGATATAATATTAACTCCGTCAACACGTGAAGATTTCAAGTACCTAGGTGTTCTGTCAACGATAATTTAAAGACAGTGGGCCAAAATTTGCATAGGGATCAAGGTTTAGTTTTTCTTTTGTAACTGATGAAATAACAACCAGCTGGTATGTAAAAAAGTACTTTATTTTTCTTATGCCCTCATTATGAGATTATTTCAACATTTAAGTATCAAATTTAACATTCAATTCAACATTTAATTTTTTGGAAATTTGTACACATTACTTTTATTTTCTTTAATAATAAATATATGTTTCAAGCCTGTTTCAAAGTAATTCATGTATTTTTCACTTATTGCACCCAATCTCATATACTGCCTACCGGCTCAGCCAACAAACTCAACCCCGAGAGGTTAAATATATTTTTCAATTATTAAAATTAACTCAATTAATAAATCGGGCTCACAGCCAAGTGGGGCTTTAACCAATTTAGCAAACAAACAGAATACAAGTTGCAAATTAAGTTGTATTATTATTTGACTTTCACATTCATGCACATTAATTTGGTAAATTACAGAAAAGATTTTTACAAACTAATATAAATAATCACATTTAAAACAATAATCAATACTTCATCATTTAAACAAAATTAGGGGCTCTGCTCCTGGATGCTTCGCGTCCCAACCCCGCCTCGGCCTAAGATGGCTGCTTCGATTCGCTTGCAGTTGGAACATTTGCTAAAGAATCTCGTTAATCTTTGGCTCGTTTGTACATAGGTTTGAAAAATTATGAAACCAGGCTTAAATATATTAACAGTAATTACAAGATTAATTATAACCTCAAAATCATGCTTTCAGAAAAATGACCCAGGCCTATATTACAAAATTGACTATTAGAATTTATCCATCTTTGCCAAGTTTTCCTTTTTTTTTGACAAAATAAGTTGTTAAATCAGACCCAATTTATTCTAATTCCTACATGCTAAAACAGTATAAATTAGCTTGTTTTTTAGCAGTAGTTAAAAACTATCCAATGTACAGCTGATTTTGGATAATACTCAATCTCAGTTCTATTCCACTCTATTTCCAACGTGCTAAAACAGTATAAATTGGCTTCTTTATAAACAGCTGTTTTGGTCGCTTTATTTACTACTTCGTTGTTATTTTGTAACCAACATGGCAACCCATAAAACCCTATGTTAAAATTTTTCAACTATTAAATTAGATTTTCTCAATAAATTGTGTTTTTACACGAAATACAACTATATGGGTGTACTTAAAAATCAAAACTACACCTAAATACAAAATTTCTTTGAATTCGTTAGAGCCGTTTTCGAGATCCGCGACAGATACAAAGATAGATACAGGAATTGCTCATTTAAAGTAATAAGATAACAAATCTAATACGTTAAAAAATAACCTAATTAATAAAATGTATTTTAAAAAACACTAAATTACATATCGTTTTTAAATAAAAATATAAATCAAATTCTTTAAAAAATTTGTTTCTACGAATATGCAAGAAAAATCTAATATTAGTGTTAACTGTTAATAATAACCAATACTAATAATAACATGAATGAATTATTTATGTCGGAGCAAAATATACCTCATTGCAGTTAAGCCTGTTCAACTTATACATAATTTATGTTTGTTGTCTTTATTTTATTTTAAATTGCATTGTATGAAAACAAGACAATAAATATGTATTCTTATTAATAAATCTAAAATTCACAAATTATTAACAGGATAGTAATTACAAATAACATTGAATTTAATTTCTGAATTGAGATTTTTTTTAATGTAAGGACTTAGAATATACAAACTGGATTATTAAAACTAATGATTAACGGATGAATTATTTGGGTGATAATGAAAATCTAGTTACAATAAGAAATATGATGAAATTGTTTATGATGACTGCTCTTTAACAATTTAAGACTTATTCACTTTAAGAGCTCTTTGCAATGATAGTTTTGGGATGATTGAATTCACTGATGAAATATTAAAGATAGAGTCAATGGATGCTTTTGAAGTTAATTTTGAGGTATTGAAGCATGTAGGGATAAATAGTTGGTGGTTCCTAAAGTTGGGAACTTAGCAATGTTGAAGAAATGTATTGGTATTGCTTGGCTGCTGTAGATTAATACTTAACTATTTATATTTATGTTCCGCCTGAATTATAGGTGATGGTTGAGATGTTACTTCTTGCTTTGGTACTTTACTGTGTTTGACGTTTAACGCTGGTGGATAGTGTTGAATTTATTTTTGTAAAATTTTGGAGTAAATGTTTTATGCTTCTCATTGCTTTGGTAGGTAGACTAAGAATGATGATGCCTTTCATTCCACTGTTGTTCAATAATAGTTCTTCTTCTCGCATAGAAGTTGTATAATTTCTTGCTGGTTCCTGGTCACTTATAATTTTTTTTCACAATTATTTTAACAACACTGACAATATTTATGACATGATTGATATGGTGAATGACAGATACATATTTTAAATGGTGAATAAGATGAATTTTCAGATATTGTTTATGTGTAAATTTTGTATCTTTTCAATCTCTAAACTCTAATTTTTTAGTATTGTGAAACAGTAGACAATATTGGGGTGAAGATATTAATAATTGTGTATGAGAATTAAATCACAGGAACGCAGACGCCACAAGTAGATTAAAAAAGGTCGTGAGATGGAAAGTTTCTTCTCACTTGATTCTTATGTTTTCTAGGGTGCTGAACACGAATTTAATGTTTACCACCAAAATTTCCTTGAGGTTATCTGAGAGAATTACGATAAACCACAAAATTACCGCATTTTTCGCGTTATAACTCAAAAACTACGGATCATATTGAAAAATGGTTCTATTTTTTCTGAAAGAGGATTAAATTCTGCATCGAATAACTCCTCAAACTTAGAATTCGGTTCTGCAGTACGGTCAGAATCGTGAGTTGAAAATCGGTAATTTTTTCCATCTTGGCGCAAAATTAAAGTACACTAGTTTTCAAGCGCTCATATCTTCGGGAAAACTACTCTGATCAAGAATAGTCGAGAATGAAAGTTGTAGAGAATTTAATTCTAAATTCAAAAAATTTTGATGTGGTTGGTCAATAATCGCAATCAAGAGTGACCCCCTTAGTCTATGATCTGTTGTGGCTCTATGCAAAGACTAACGATGTAGCAGGCATTCCTGCATGGAGTACGTTTATGGAGATTTGCAGACCTACCATTCCAACAGACAGATAAATACAGTAGTTAAGTAATATTTCTTCTACATTATTTGATGAGCTCTGACATTTTGAAACTTGAGAAACAATTAGCAATCACCTATTAGCATCCACATATATGTATTACTAGACATCTTGGGAAATATTGCAAAACTTGAAAACTTACGACAACCCTTTTACTGGAAAGGTTATTCCTAACTGTTGATGGTAACACCACTCATAAAAATTATGCTGAGGTAGGAAAACACAGTGTTTTAGATAGGAATTTACTTTATATCCAACAGTTCCCCTCTTAGTTTAGTTGGCAGTTTGCTTAAAGTCATTTCCCAAAATCTGGCAGGACCTGCTCTCTACTTAGGGTTTTATTTCTGTGTCCATATATTGACAAATCGTCTTTCATGCCGGAGAAAAAACTGTTATTTCCCTGGATATAAGCATACTTTGTTTAAGTTTTCCTGAAATTTTGTAAAAAACACAGATGTAAAGACAATGAACTTTATTCAAAACACTCAGCTGGTTGGTGGGTTCATTTACGAAGAAATATTTCTGCTCCATATTCTAAATTAGATTACAGTTTTCAAATTACAATAAAGAACAAAATGATGTGATAGATATAGATGGCATAAACAAGTTTGAACATATAAGGTCATGTTAGAAAATTTATTACCACAGACACAAAAACTTAGTTTTGCTCTCTAGTCTTGTTTTTATGACTGAAATGGCATTATCCAAGTACTGCATGTATATGAATTACACTATATAGTGGTTTATGCACATGTATATGAATTGAAATACAACTTACCCTCTGTGGACATCAGTACTAGATTCAATAACAACGCCTTCAACTAAACCATTGTAGTCAGCTTTTATATCCATAAGTTCCGCTTGAAGAATGATAGCTTCTATGAGTGTCTCAACATTAGTGCCTTTAAGAGCAGATATTGGAACAGACTGTACATCTCCACCAACATCTTCCAACAAAATGCCTTGCTGTATCAGCATTCGCTTTGTTCTTTCCTAATTTGAGAAAAATAGATAAAAAATGATACAATAAGAAAGGGCAGTTATTATCTACAGTAGAACTCCAATTATCCGGATCGCCAATTATCCGGATCAGATTTGAATAAGAACATGGTCAAACGGATGCGAGACTTGGCGGCGCGGAATCGATTTAAGGTAGCAAAGGCGCTGACTCTGCCTGGTATGTTAAAAAAATAATGTATTTTACAGTGATTTAGTATTTATTGTTTGTAAATATTACCATTGTATTTGGATAACCTAATAGAACTCCGATCCAATGCAATATTTTGTTCCACTGGAAATTCGACGATAGTGGCGTTATCTATTGGGGAAACGACGGAAGCTATATGAAAAACCAATGCTACCAATGCTTTCTCCCTAGCGCTACCTCGCGGCGCGATCATGTACTATTTTCGCGACAACCTTTTTTCCGGCACACAGCCCCCGTATGGATGCAATATCTATTTATTATTCATGATCTATGATATTACGTAATGTAAACATTGTCAGTGATATTGTTTTTTCATAATAAATGCCGTAAATGTTTTCTATTGCGTTTTGTTTACGATTTTCTCCTAAAAACAGCATTTTTCTATTGGACGGAATTGGAGAAAAATCCAATTATGCGGATTTTTGATTATCTGGATCGGGTCCAGTCCCAATTAATCTGGATAATTGGAGTTCTACTGTATTCTGTAATAGCAGCTTGCTCATTTCATTAAAGTACAAGAAGTGCTTACATTTTTAAAAAGTTAAGTGAAATTTGGTTTTATTAAAGTACAAGTTAGTACATTTTTCCAGTAAAATGTACGTACAGTACATGTTTACGGGTTACCAAAATAGAATTTGTTTTATTATTGTGGTTTAAATTTACAAACAATGACAGAGAATTGAAATGATTACAATTTATGTGTAAACATTAAGGTATTTTACTAGGTGTACATTTAAACAAAACATATTTTTTGCTATTATAAAAAAAATAAGGATTAGATCAGCAATTTTATCTAGTTTTTTCCCTAATTTTTCCAAAAGTAATTAATAGTTTTCTGCCTTTTTGAATTCATTATATTTAAAAATTTTTATTGAGAATGAAGAATGTTTTGTTTATAACACACACAAAAATGAGAGTTATACTAGGAGTAATTAATTTTTAATCAGTTATATTTATTTACACTTGAGTACTGTAAATCTGTAAGATTGTCCTTTTTTCAAGTGTTCTATAGTTTGAAGAACTCCCTGTGATGAAATAATAGAACCTAACAAGCAACATATATATATATCTAAAAATATAGGTTAATAGAATAAAAAACGATTTATTAGTTGTAATAACGTAAAGAAAATTATAAATAGTGTTTGATTAAAAATAAGTGAACAGGTGTAAAATGTATAAAGCAAAAACTGTTAAATAAATGTTATCATTATCAAACAAACTAAAAGCTTATGTACTTCAAACTATTAGAAAATATAGACCTAATTTAATATCCATTCTATTGATTTGAAAAATTGAAATAATGCTTGATAAAAATAAAATTATTTATTATACATAAATAAGTTGACAAAAACTAGCTTTGATAATTTACTGAATTTTGTACATGAAATATAAACTTTAAAACTACATTTGATATAAAAAGTTGAAAAATGATTCTTAAATTGATATTTGTTTGGTAATATATTATCAATTTGTTTTATTTATGTAGGGTACAAACATACAAGAACCCTGAGATAGAGAACCTAAATCTTATAGAAATAATTGTAAAAATAATCAGTATATTTGTATTAACCTTGTAAGAAAATGTATTTTAAAATTGTTACATTATAAAATTTATCAGATTTTAGATTACAAATGAACTTTCCAATTGTTGTAATATTTATGTGTTTGGAAATGTGTTATTATTATAATCTTTAACTCTAGTATCTTGTAAAAACTGTGACTTGTAATTGTAAAACTGTTGTAGAAAATAAGCCCTAGGTGACCCATAAGTCAGATGACAAAAATGCATAATTGTCAGTAACTGTATTTGAAAAGGCAAAACAGATGAAAATTACTACAAAAATACAAACACAGTATGTTATAGACTAGTCTAATTTCAAACATTCTAAGTCAAAGTTGATATTTCAAAATATGGACGCACTTAAGACAGTCACTTGAATTCTATCTGTATCAAGTAGTAAATACTGCTAATTCTCATACAGTAAACTCTTATCTTTTACCATCCCTCAAACAGAAAAGCGTGAGGCGTGAGGTTTAGAAAAGGAGGAGTTGTTCCTCTTCAACCAATCCATTCTTCAAATATAATTTACAAACAAATTTTAACTATTGTTCAATAGTTGTGGTGTTCCATCTGCTGCCATAACAGTTTTTCCTGAAGAGTTTTGGAATTGTTCAAAGAGAGGATCATTAATTTCTAGTTGTGGTATGACAGTGTCATGTAGTAGTTCAATGCGACTCTCCGATCCACACCGTTATACCTGAAGCATTTAAAATGTCTGTCTCCCTAGATGTGGATTACATCAAACGCCCAGTATATACAGTTAAATCTATTCGCAGATTCATTTATCTTAAATATGTTCACAGAAGGTTTTGATAAAAGTTGTTATCATTATTTTGTCAGATGATACCCATTCTCAGAATTCCATGTGTCTATTATAATCTTCTTCGTTTGATTCTTGATAAAACTAGGATTTATTTTTCTGCACTAATTACAACTCAAAGCACTGTTACAACTTATGTTTTCTTCTATAGTACAGAAACAACCCTACTTCAACAAAGATGATCAGGTACTGATCCAGTTTTTCTTAAACCTCTTGTACGCCTTGATGGTGGTGTAGTATTAGAAAGACTTACATAGATGAATCGATTGCATCATTGTAATTATGGTCGTTCCTAATGAGCTTTGAGTAAAAATACTCTCTGTTTCATAGATAGATTTCTGTTCAACTTTTAAAGCTCGTACAGTGTAAAGAAAATAACATCAATTGAAACAAGTAAAATAATTTATTACAACTTTATGCTAAAAAGTAAAATTACTAGAAAATTAAATTAGTCATAATATCTGATTAACTAATCACAGTGGAGGATTAAAAGTTCTTGGACGCCAAGGCCTAATTTGCTCCGCAGCCCTTAAATTTGTAACATATGTAATTCTATGGAGGTACATTAAGATTTTAGCCCAGAGGAAATTCAAATTGAAGTAATAAAAATATTGGATTAAATAAAAAATCAATAAATTATAATATTGAAAGGGATTTCTTTTATTAAATTTAATAGCAAGTTTAAGCAGACAAATAATTGTGAACAATGTTTTAAACAAATGCAGACGAAATAATTGTAAATACTTTCTATTTTAAGTGCAGACAGCCTTGAATTTAAAAATTAAATGACACTAAGTGAGGGAAATTTCAAAGACACGTTTCACAGACACAATGGCCTAAATCATGCACCAAATGATGCAGAAGATATAAAACTTCTGTAATCAGCTGCAGTTTCTTCAGTCGCAAACTAGACTCGTTAGTGAACGGTGGGGGCAAAGTTGCCGTATCCCTTGCTGGATTCTGACAGAGAAGGTTGATAGCCAAACACAGAGCTGGATGGGCGTACGTCACCGTGTTTCAACAAAGTAATGTTGTTTTAAACAGTTTTAAGGAACAAATAAGCATTTGTTAAGTTATGTCATTTATTAAATGACAAAATAGCATGAACATTGTGTTAACTAAAAGAAATTTCTTCATATTTATTTGCGAAAAGCAAATTGAATGTTTAATTGTCTCAGGAGTATTCCTCTGTGACTATGGTTAAAAGGTTTCTTCATAGTTGGTGCAATACATTAATAAAGAATGTCTTCATAAGAATGGATTGCGACAATTGTTGAAAAAAAATTAAGTGCGTCGAGTGATCTTTGGATATGTATGAAAAAGTGCCATGTTGTGAAAGGAATATTTTGACAATCAAAAAAGTTTGCCCAAGTATTAATCATTAGTAGTAGTAATAATAATATTTTATTTTCCTGCAGCATTAGGTTTGATTTAAAATTAAATTTTTTTAATATTATAATCTAAATACACTAGAGTCCCGGTAATTTCAGTCGCGATAATCTGAGGTTCCGTGTAATTCGAGCCACAAATAGTGCTTTCAATATACAAAAATACCATAGAAACAAACTTTTCCCGTCACTGCTGTATACAGTAACAATACTGTGTCACAATACAAGTGTGACATTTGCTTAATCGCTGATTTGGATGCAGCGCTAAGCTACGTTGAACAACAACCTGAAGCTACTGCAGCCGATACCGTATAAATCTCTTGTTGGCGTGACATCGCTGTTTGTAAACGTTGCAGAGCAGTTGAACAAAAAACTATTTATGATTTCTTTAAAACGTAAGTTTCTATTTTTGTACTGTGTATAAAATTACCTTTGTACCTCAGTGTTCAATATTTTAATCTTTTCATATTCCATGTAGTTCGAGGTACTCTCAGTCCCATTCAACTCTAAATATCGGGACTCTACTGTATTATGTAAGTTGATATAACTTTTCTGTGCTAGAAATGATGCTTATTTCATATTTCTGTTCATTTAATTTTGAAAGATTAAAATATGTGTTATTAAAGCAATCTTAATCGCCCATTATGTCTGTCTAAAATTTTAATTGACAACCACAAACCATAATTCCAAGTACTTCTACAGTGATCGAACCCACAAAATTTTATAAACTCAAATTGTGAATTTTTGCAGGTCGACAACATTGTCAATTTGTGGAGCACCAGTGGCCAGTCATGATTTGCGCTTTATATTAATCTGTGATTCTGACATCACAGAAAAGAAATAATACACATGTAGTATGAGAAGATATCTGGCACAGATCAGTCATATTGGATACAGGTATGTTTTGGTATTTCATTTTTTTTTTTTACATTTTTATAATTATATTTATGTGAACACAAAAGGTTACAAATTAAAAAAAAAAAACGTGAATAACCATCATTTTCTACAGCACTTAAAAAATAAACGTAATATGAGATATAACTTATGAAATAAAAACATAAGCAAAGAAAATGAAGAATTCACCATAAGTATACTGTATTATCAATTTATCTTTCAATAACAAAACAGAAATATATATATTATTTATACTAAAATTTTTATTTAAAAAAAAAGCATTCTGAAGGTCATTTTCTTGCACCTAATGCAAACATCAGTTCTTGATCTTTTCTCCCCCTCCGTTTGAATTTAGTCTCCTTTTTACTACACACTTCGTAAAAGTTTTTGTCTTTTCTTCCATCTATTTTTTAAAACTACTGTAATAATACAAAATTTTAAATAAAGGACATTTATTTGTAAGATTATCTTATTTATATTTCATGTCCTACCGTAATGTTTTTTTTGGTGATTTATAGCTAATAATTTGTTTCAAAATATTCACTCTAATAATAATCTACATAAAAGTATAAAATGATGTCCATTTCATATCACTCATTTCACCTTGCAAATAAAAAAATATTAACCATTATTAATTGTACAAACATTTTTCAACAATACTATAAATAAAACTTTTAAAAAATAATTCCAGTAACAAATATTACTATTCACAAAAACTAAAAATAATAATACAAACATGGGGAAAGATAAACTTAGACCAGATTAAAGTTATATATACAACTAAAGATAGCTAACTACGTATATCACAGCTGATCGTGTACAGTTAGTGTTGCCAAACAATTGCATAGAGTATAAAATGTTTCTAGCTTGTTACAGCATGTATACTGTTTAAGAAAAACAAATTATTGTTAATAATTTAATCGAAATACTATGTATTACTCCAAGCAATTGATACATGTTTAAAAACATAAACCCTGTGGCGATGTTATATCGTTACCTAAGGGTTTTCGCATACTCTATGGTGATAAAATACCATTGCCTGTGGTTAAATATTACTCTTACGACCTGAGTCACCTTGGCCAGGGCCTTATAGACCTCATGGTAATCCTCCACTAGTTGAACAACTACTGCTTGAACATAATTATCACAAGTATCAACTGATTTCTGGTCCACCATTATTATAAAGGAAAATTTGTATGCCACACAAAATATTATAAATCAAAATAGTAGGTGTTTGTATATGCCTATGTAGTTTTATTATTTATTTGTTTGATTAAAATAGTTACAAATTTGTCAATATTAAGGTACTTTTAAAATATAATTTTACATCTTGCCGCTGAGGTTTCTATTTAAAACTATTATTATATTTATTATTGGTGCTTATTGATTTTATCTAAATGTGAAGTAGCACTTTGTGCTACCCGTGTTTTGAAAATTACCACACTATACAAAAATTCTAAAAAAACATAATGTTTAGTTTTAACGCCTAGAAGGTAAAAATAACGCATTATTTTGGTATTTTATAACGTTTAAATACATTGTGAAAAGATCAAACTAAAGAGTGTTCTTTACGCCCTGGTGTCCATTAATGATAATTTTGCTTACTCTTATAGACCCTACTAAGGTTGACGGTTATAGCCGTCAGTACTCCTCAACAGGTTAAGGCACGATTGTAATAAGCAGCTTAGTCTAACTTAGAACTGGAAAGACTGGTAGAATTATGAAAGATTACTGTGGGAGGAAGATAACACTGGAGAACTTTCATCAGATAGAAAAGAGATTGAGCGATTTACGATAAGGTATGAATTTTAATGTTCTTTTTTCAAAATGTTTCACTTGTTGGGCATCAAATTATAATATTAGTAAAACTTATTTTTTGTTCAATTTAAGATAAAAGTTACTGTTAATTTTAAAACTACTACTACTTAGCTGAAGAAATAAGTACTAACTCCTTTATGGTTTTTTTATTTTACAATTTCTTTAATTTTATATTCTGTTTTACAATTTTATATTTGCTTCAGAGCACAATGAATATATTTTATATTATTATTTTTTTAAATAAGACTCTCTATCTCGGGTTAAAGAATCCCTGGCTGTCTTGCTGTTAAATAAACAATTTCAAATTTACCACTTACAACTAACATACATAAAATACTAAACTAATTTATAAAATTCCTAAAACTAAAATATTAAAAGTCCAAAGTGTGTGAAAAGTTCGATCTAGATTTAAAAAGTTTATAAAGTTTATGTTGATTTTGCAGTTTTAATTTGGATGCAGTGTTTTAGAAAATGGATATATTTTAGGTCAGGTATTACCTTCAATATGGCCTCTTGCCTACAAACTGTTTTCCTTGAAATTTACTACCGGTATTGTTTAAGTTCCCACTTCCCTGGGACTTATAATTTCGTTTCTTCCTCCAAGTTACTTGTACTATTTAATTTCTTGTACTTTACTACTCTTGGGAATATAAATTTTTCAAATACGTCTGCACTGGATCAAGACTAAAATCAGAGTACCTATTTTTTGACAAAAATATTTTGTAACTCCCTCCTTAATAATTGAAAACTGACTTCGATTTTCGTTTGCGCTATTTAGCCCAACATGGCGTGTCGTGGTTGTAATAGTTTTTTTTTTAAACATACTTGGTCGTATTTATTTTAATGCAATTGTCTATTTTCACTTTCCTAATTGTAAATATCCACCTTTTTAAATGTTAATATTGTTTTATCACTTAAAATATCCAATTCATTTATTTTATATAAACATACACTTGTATTCTCACACTTGATAATTTCCACACAGCTGTTCCGATGCTTGGCTGCCAGTGGCGATTACCGAAAAGAAAATATATTAACCCGTTAGCATTGCTAACCTGTCTTGTTCACTTTATATTTACACACATTTGTTTTGAAATCCCTAACACTTTGGTTTTTGAAATCCCTAACACTTTGGTTAAACTAATAACTAATTTACAATGATTTTACTCAATTTCTAATATTTCTTATGCTAAAACATGAATGAATTTACATTGTTAAGAACTGTGAAAATGTTCTTACTTGTAACTTAGATGTTATTGTTTATGAATTTTAGTGTTTATTTTAATTATTTAATAGGCCGAACTTCCGAAGTTGTTTGAATTTATTGATTTACCATCTTGTATAAAAACATAATTTTGAGGTTAATATGTGAAACTTACTATCCACAGTTCTTTTAATTTTCCAGCCAGACTTCTTTACCCTTGATTTTATATTTTAAATTTATTCTAACCCCCTCAGTTGCTTTAAAATGTTACAAAGGGTATGTCGATCTTAAAAGTTTCACCAATAATAACTTATAGACAACTCAGTTAATCTTTTACATTTTTGGTAAACAAATCTTTGAATTTGATTATAGATATAGGTTGATGATTATAGGTTAAAGTTATTTATCACCCATTAATTATTGTTTAAACTTTAGTATAAAAAGAGTTAAAATAAAGAAATATTTTTTAACTGACTTCAAACTTGAAAGAATTTATCTGTCAGCACATAGCTACTCTATGAAAATCTATATTATGTTTACCTACTATATCTGCATCATGCTTGTCAATCTTGTTTATGGCGATGATAATTGGAACTGTAAACAAACAAAATACATTATATTTTATCTTCTTATATATTTTTAATATACCTGTTGAAAATTCACATTTTCATTTGTGGTAGAAGATCATGTATTTTTATGATAAACTAGTTTAGATCAATGTAGTTTAGATGAATGTACTCCATCATTACTTTATGTAACCCTAGCGATATAAGAGAAATTTTGCTAAACGAAGAGTCAGGTGACGAATAGGAAAGCTAATGTTTTAGTTATACTTTTGATGATCACAAGATTACCTAATAGGTCTACTAAAATAGTAAAAAAATACCCTAATACAAATAATTCCTAAATACTGTAGCGTTTGTAGAAACATAAATCTAAATCAGGTAACTTTTGAATTCGCGCGCCAAGGCCAATTCATGTTGGCAACATTGTAGGTAAGACCAGTCTGCCACTCTCAACAGCTGTTAGCTGCTTGGCTAGGTACTAAGCCGGCCGTTCTTGCTTATTCATTCTTCTGCAGTAGCCTTGACTATGTAATGTAAAAGTGACAACACGATCAACTTTAGACTAAACCGAAGCTATTTAAATGTAATACCGACTTGGTAAAATTAACCATCAGTAAGCAAGTTTTATTAATATGCGTTCGTGAGTTGTTTAAAGTTATTATTGTGAAGTGTTTTTTTATGGCGTTTCAAAGCAAACTGTCCGACCTTGTCTAAGGCCTATTTCGTTACAAAACATGTCTACCGGCTAAGATATCCATCTATCTTCTACCAGGTAAAGTTCAAACCTAAATTACACCCTGAGTTAGCTATAATAATATGTATTGTGTGAATTTAACTGTAACATTTATCTACACTTGCAGAGTAAATTTATGTCATAACTTAACTTCATTTTTTCATAGCCTATATTTTACATAGCCTATCTGTTTTACTTTACGTAGCCACAAGCCTTAAACTGTTTGCATTATAAGATTTAGAAGCCTTTTTAAGCCTTATAAAGGTGTAATAGTGTGTATTCAAAGCTCTGTTTTAAATATTTCTTTGTAAGCCTATAAATACAATACAGTTCTATACACGAGGTTAAATTACAGTTTCATACATGAAATAGTTATGCAACTTTATACATGTTTTTAGCCATGTACTAAAACATGTGTTTCTTTTCTTATAGTGAACATCACTGGTTTAAGTATCACATGGGTTTAACATCCTACAAGTTTTGTCTTCCATCTTCGAACAATAACAACCAGCTATTATGAAAACATTTCTGAGTGTTGCTAGAATTTTGAACTGTCTGTTACTTTAAAAATGATATCAAATTAATAAAGGCTTACATAGTTGAAAAAGGCTACAATAATATTTTTTTTTATAATAATAATTGGGAGGAGCAAGCTATAGCACATTTCGGACCTTAGCCCTAAGGGCTGCACATTAGAAAAATTTATATACCTTTTTTTATAGAGAGACGTCTCATAATTTTTTTTTATTAATTAATTTTTACCTAGTATTAAGTTTGGCCATAGATATAAAATTATTACCAAATCCATGGTGAATGTATTCAATTTTGTAAATTTGTAAACACTACTAGTTCGTAATTTTGTATTTTTTTTATTGTAAACAGGGAGGGTTTTTCAAATTTTATTTTGGGGAGGGTTTTTCTTTTTGAACATAATTAATTAATATATATATTGTAAATATTTTCTTTGAAAATCAATTGTACTTAAGGGCATGTCAATTTAAGATTTTTATTATTTAAGGGCGTATAATCTTTTGTATTTTAATTTAAAATAATATTTTAATAAACAAATTGTTTATTAAGTGAATTGTATTTGTTTGGCATTTCCTGTGAATAGCTAATTCAGGTGTTTCTTGAAAAACTTTCCAAAATAAGGTAAGGCTACAGATTATTATCCTTAGAAGGATTTATCATCTTTGTTTTTTTGTATGTACCACCCCATTTTTGACTCAGTACGCTTTCCATTTTGTTTGTTCCCTTTGAGGATGGTACAATACAAACATTTAGGCTATCAGAGAAGGCATATGAATGAATGAAACAGCCTAGGTTTTTAAAATTAATCAAAGTCCTAACTAAACAAATTTAGACCGATAGGAGATGCAAGATAAAAAAATGTAACTAATAAATTGTTCCAAATTGATATGACCAAGTTAAAATAGAACGTAAGGTTTCACTGTATTTTCGACATAGGTCATATGCTTATTTACATACTTCAATCACGTTAGATATATCTATTAGAATTTCAGTACGCAAAACTTTTACAACCAAATTTCCACACAACATCATTAGAAAACATTATTTTCCTGTATTACATGGTAAAACTTAAATTATCTCATGTGTTGTAGACATCGGCTGATCGAACCATCCATAAACTAAAGTCAACCATTTTGCTAGTTAACATGACAACAAAATAGTTAATACGCAAAGAATACAGTTTTAACTATAACACATTCCAATGTAAATTGAAACACTCGCGAATGTATAAGATAGGTCCAAGAAAAATAGTGAAAATAAATCACAAAAAGTATTAAGATAGAATTTAGGCTAGATTTAGGAAGTTATTGTTAAATTTAGAATAAGTTTATCCAGTTGTATAATAGAATAGAAAATAATGATGTTAATGAAAAATGCAGACTTTATGTCGCGGATTCATATAAGTGCAAACTCGACCTATTTGCTTAGTTTAAGATAAGGCTAAGCAATTTGTTAAAAAATAAAATTATAAATTATATACAAAAACAAATTTCCAAAATATTTAATTTGATGTGAGTTTCCTATTTCACCGTAATAACTCTATTATCTGATCTTGTGTTATCGATGAAAATTTTGAGTGCATAATTTTAAAATAGTTGCTCAACCTTTCCCGAGATATATCATGATAAATCAAAATAATTTATGAACAATGAACAGTAAGCTATTGAACCGATCAGAAAATATTTATGAATATATTTGTAATTGTGATTGAATAGAGATTTTAATAAACCTATCCCATTGTTATCATTGTTAAGTATTGTTGTTCCTTTTTATGTTAACATGTTCCGTGCTGAAACGGTTAAAGCAGCAACAAATTTCCATCGCCATGACTGAGCGCGGCTTTTACCGCACATGCAATATTTACTTTACATTGAAAGAAAGGGGATTTAGTCAATGTCAATTGCCTATGGCCGTATTTCGTTCCTCAGTAGTTAGTAGAGACTCTTCTACGAGTACTGTTAGCGTAGCCTAGGAGAATATCGACTACAAAGAAAGTTATAGGCGTTAAAACCTCAAGCTCGATCCGAGAGCACCAACTTGCTAGTCGTTGCTAATAGGACCATAAAATGGCATTGCACGGAAAGTGTTAATCTAACCTAACCCTATCAAAGAATATGATTGAAATGAATTCTTATCCATTTCTAATAAGACTATAATAATATTGTACCAAAACTAGCTATGGGCCTATAAAGGGTTTGAAATATGCCTCCATGAACAAACTTTTATACTACATGATAGTGTACATTAGGCTGAAAATAAATTTAATTCCATCATCCATGATAAGTTTCTCCGATCTTTGGAATTTATCACACAAAAATTAAATTTTAGAAAGGAATATAATAAAAACTTTTTTGGCTTGTTTAAAAATGTAAACTAATAAAACAATATTTATTCTTAGAGATTGTGAAGTAATAAATGATATTTTTGCTTTACAGTCAATTCTGGATAATTCAAACTTCTATAATTCGAAATTTTCGATAATTCAAATTTTTTTCCGGTCCCTAGAATTCTGCATTAAAACAATGGTAAAAAATCGTGTTTAATTCAAATTTTATTTTAATTCGAATTTTTGGTATGATTGCTATTATATAACAATTTATGTGTTTACTTGTTAAGGCGTAAATTAAGTGGGGAGACATCTGCTAATATCAGTTCAATACAGCGTTGATCGGCTCGGAGGAAAGCGAGGAGATGAAAGCTCAAACTGAACTCATATCACACGTAGAAGTGGCAAA
>JAGFPH010017625.1:0-13966 GCA_018207615.1 Philaenus spumarius | reverse complement strand
TAAATCCACCCTAACCCAAATGGGGTTCTTACGCCACTTCCTTTACTTTAACATTTAAATGTATGCTACCAACATATTGATTAGTTGTACTCGAATTATTGCCGTTGTATCGATTCTGTAATATTTCATAAAAAGCCTGGAAAGCGCGCATTGTTTTAGGACAGTTAACTACTGGTATTTTTTTTAATACATATTTGAACCTAGAACTCTCACTAGACAGTCCTAAATGATGTGATTAATTATTTGTTAAATTAGTCATGATAAGAAACGCATCAATCTAAACTTAGCTTCGAGCTATCCATTTCAAGAGAAAGCTATACGATAGAGACATTAAGTAATATATATTTCCTATACTGCAATCCAAGGCAGTAGCCAGGAAAACTTACATCTACCCCGCACTTCTTCGGTTGCTTTGTCTGCAGTCATTCATTCAGGTCATTCACCAAGATAACTGGCGGGACCAAGGCGGTAGCCAAGAAAACTTCGGGGAAGGGGTTGGGGGGGGGGGGTCAGGTCCGGGCCGGGAATTTTAATTTAAACCCTTTTAACACATTCACTGCTAAGGACGCACATGTGAGCTTGACACTGAACACCATGAGAAGCGGCCGGCGCACAATGCATTGCACGTCAAACCCCGTATTGGGAGGATTTTCAATACACAGAGTATTGCGTGCTTCACACGCCAACCCCCGTATTAGTGGCATTTTAAATACACAGAGCATTGCGTATTTCGCACGCCAACCCCCGTATTGGGGGAATTTTCAATACACAACGCATTGTTTTGTTAGAGTAAAGTATTTTTGTTAAACCTTCATAGTTTTCTTATTTAATAGATCATATCAAGCTCACAAGAGAGTTGACCTACTTGTGTATTGCATCAATGTGTATTGTACGTTGTAGTTTAATCAAGTAAATCTAAATATCAGTATGCATGCATTGCACAATGATGTAAAATATGTTGCTGGATCCTCTGTTGTGTTGTCTATTTTATAATTTAATTTGCACTTTTTAAACCTAGTAATAATTTTTAACTGCTAAATTTCGGGATTTCGGGGGTCAAACCCCCCCCCCCCAGACTACGGCCTTGCTGCAATCGGAGTGGACAAAGTTCAGGGGAAAGAAGTAAACTTATCCTTGTACGGATTTGTGATTCTTTTATTGCTTAGCCATTGATAAACTCATTGCAGTCCAGTAAAACAGAACTGGAAATATATATATATATTATACAGGGTGTCCCCGAACTCTCTGGTATCCTTTTGTGGATTTGTTCCTGGGATCGAGACAAACATATTTCACAATATAAACATGGGTCTACGGTGCCTTTTCGTCTGTCTGTATGTGTTTTTTTTTGGACAAAATAATTGATATCTAGAGAACGGATTGAGTTCAAATTTGACATGAAATTATGAATAATAATAATCAAGCAATTATATCCAATAATGCGTTTCAAAATGGTGACAG
Organism: Philaenus spumarius; assembly: GCA_018207615.1. NCBI lineage: Eukaryota > Metazoa > Arthropoda > Insecta > Hemiptera > Aphrophoridae > Philaenus > Philaenus spumarius. The sequence continues at coordinate 12,505 of JAGFPH010017625.1, read as the reverse complement.
TTTGAAAAATTTCGAACCTAAATCACCCCAAAACCGTAAATTGTAACAAAAAATGTCACGACATGTTTTTTGTAGCTCTTTTAATTTACCGTCGGGTGATGTAAACTATCAAAACGATCGGATGAAGGATAATAGTTAAGTTTAAAATACGTAACCACGATATTGGGAGGTTTTGCATACGTTTACTGAAATATTTATGTACATACTGAATGTTCCGTAACGACGCTGTAATATTATACGATATGATTTAGCACATAAAAATGAGAAAAAATCAGTTGGACATGTGTCCGTAAACTCTTTGTTGTCCCCATAGCTGCGCCATTTTGCTTTTTTTTTCACTAAATAATTTTTATCCAGAGAAATCTTTGTCCGATTGAGTTTAAATTTGATATAAAGTTTAACCTAGTAAAGGTATATAGTTTAAGTAAAATAAGCGATTACATCCAATCATGCGTATTTAAATGGCGATTGTTTGAAAATTTCAAACCTGAATTACTAAAAAACCGAACGTTTTAACAAAAAATGTCAAGAAATCGTTTTCGCAGCCCTTTGTATTCTGTATCGGATGTTGTGACTGTCAACACAATCGGATGAAGGATAATAGTTAAGTTAAGCGTAATAATTGGTTTCTTCAAACCATCATCCTATATCAACACAGTAAACACAACAATATTGTGGTTACGTATGCTGTTATTATCATTAATTTAAGTACCTGGGCGACCGAGCATCAGTATTTTTTTTTAATTGTTTTTTTTTTACGAAAATGCATGTAAATACAAATCGCATACTGAACAAAAATGAATATTTTTCGATCTTACGTACATATGAACTGTTTATTAAAAAAAATGTGTGTGTAATTAGTTCTAAACATTTTATTAGAATTTTTTTGCAGGTATAAAACCTAGCGCATTCGAATACTGACGTCCAAAAACCTCTATAGGTACATGAAGGTTACGCAACCTATCCAACGAATATGCCCTATTTGATATTGTTTATGTATTTTAGAAATAACAAGCAATAATTATAATCATCAGATAATTTATATTACCTTCATAGAAATGCAAAGAATGCGGAAACGGGTGAAAAGGTTTTCAGAACGGTTAATAACAGCACAAAAATAATGGTGTTTGAATAAAGAAATAAGTTGAAAATTATACCACCTGATACATTGTTAATGATTTATGTTTTTTTTAAATCTTATCTTATTAAACGAATAATTCTTGTATATTTTCTATTCGCCTATACTTAGTGACTTCAAAGGTAGTGTATAAAAGGCGTTTAGAGTTTAAAATTTATGCGAAGTTTTCCGATTTTATGCCCATTTTTGCAAACACAAGACCTAGCGCATTCAATTCCTCATGTCAAAAACCCTTATATCCAAATTTTCATCAAAATCGTTAGAGCCGTTAGCGAGATCCCCGTTATAAATTTATAAACAAATATACAAGAATTGCTCGTTTAATAATATAAGATTATTATCCTTCACCCCATTGTTTTGATAGTACATTATCCGATAGGGATAGGGAATAAAAAGGGCTACAAAAAAGGTGTCTCGACATGTTTTGTTAAAATGTACGGTTTTGGGGTAATTTAGGTTTGAAATTTTCAAACAGTTGCCATTTTGAAACGAATAATTGGATATAATCGTTTAGTTCGCTTAAAACAGATCATTGTTAGGTATAGGTTCATATTAAGTTTAAACTCAATCGGTCGAACAGTTCTCTACATATCAATTATTTTGTAGAAAACACATACAGACAGACGAAAAAGTCAGCACCGTAGACCCGCGTTTATGCTGTGAAATATGTTTGTCTCGACCCCATTAACAAATCCAAATAATTCGACCACGCAGCTGAACCGCTGACGTGAGTTGAGCAAATTTCCAAAATTAAGTTTATAGGCCGATATTTTAGGGTTTCGACCAACAATTTGGGAAATAGGTCTATTCACGACGGTGCTGAATAGCTGCAAAATGGTTCGCACGCCATTCCGCATATTGGGAGTATCTTCAATAACACAAAGCATTGCGTGCTTCGTACGCCATTCCACATATTGGGATTGTCTTCAATACACAATGCATTGCGTGCTTCGCACGCCATTCCACATATTGGGATTGTCTTCAATACACAAAGCATTGCGTGCTTCGCACGCCATTCCACATATTGGGATTGTCTTCAATACACAATGCATTGCGTGCTTCGCACGGAAAACCTCGTATTAGAGGTATTTTCAACACACAAAGCATTGCGTGCTTCGCACGCCAGCCCCACGGTAGAATCCACCACATTTTCTTTGAACCGGGTACTTCTATGGTATTTCACGTTTTGATCGATTTTGGGGGAACCAAGCGAGCTATAAGGTCGCGTAAAAAAACAAAATGTGCAGAATAACATCTTACATTTATATTTTTAGAAAAAAACTCTAAAAAAAATTCATTCTCTTAGTAAAAATCCCCAAAAATAGTTACTTCCGGTCAAAAAACTTACTTCCGGTTGTTGGATTTTTTTGGCTAACGAACTCGTCCGAGCCACTTACACAACCAACACGTGTACCAAATTTGGACCAAATCGGACTTAAAATGCGACCGCTAGAGTGCGAACACATATATACATATATATATATATATATATATATGAATTTTAATGACACCCCAAAACGTGTTCTGGGGACCATGATCGGTGCTCATTTGCTACTCCCGACCTTGGGTCTCACCATAAGGGCCACTGCAATAGCTCATTTTTCCTATGGAAATTCGCTAAAAAGGGGAGTTCGGGTACACCCTGTAAACGTATATATCATGTACACAAATTCAAATCAAAGTTAATTTCATGCATCCGTCTTTTTCACTTTCTTCTAGACATCTGTCCCGTGAGACCATGTGTTCTCTAAACTTTGCACTTGTGTATAGTGGATTAGAGTATGGGATCTTGTGTTGATTGAAAATACGTATTTGAAGTCGATAGTTGTTCTGCAGAAATTGTTTGTCAGTCTTGTTTTGAAAAAAACAATGTAGAAAGTCCTCTTCCCCTTTTTTAGTCTAAACGAAACAAACATTTTCGTTCATAAAGTATTAAACATATTTTATTTGAGAAGCGGAAATTCTGTATGCTTTGAAAATAGTTTAAGATAGTCTAAACCTCACAAAACTGTTTATACAAAAACATTCAACTTTTTGTCTCTGAGGTTGTTTGATAAATAATTACCTCAAGATATTAAATGCTTGAAAAGCCCAAGGCAATTTCTTAGGCTTACAAGGTATTTGCTAGTTTGCAGGGATATTGAAGAGCTATCGTACACACAGCAGTAATAATTAAATTTTGAAGGTCATGTTATAAAATGACTTAATTATTGTAATTAGGACTTCGTGCAGGCAGAAATTGTGGCTATCTCATATAGCATTTTCGATTTTGGTAAGATAAATTATTGTTTTCTGCGGTTTTCTACGTGTTGCAGTTATTATAATATGTGATGTAAATTTATGCATTTTAAACCATTACTAGCTGACCCGTACGGCGTTGCCCGTGGTGGTCGGTATTTTTAGTCTTTTTAACGTAATTGTATTCTTTTTAAGTGTTCAGTCAGGGAGTGGTATTTGGCTTATATATATATAGATCATAAATAATAAAAGATCTGAAATTATGATTTTAGTAACTTTGATCCCCCCAAACCCCTCCTAAAATTTCGAAATTTTTCATACCCTTTCTTAGTGAGCACCTATCGCCCTAGAGGAAGCTACATACCAAATTTCATTCCAATCCGTTCGGTAGTTTTGATGAAATCGTGATTTAATAACTTTGATCCCCTCAAACCCCCCTAAAATTTCGAATTTTTTTAAACCCTTTCTTAGCGAGCACCTATGGCCGTAGAGGAAGCTACATACCAAATTTCATTTCAATCCGTTCGGTAGTTTTTGAGAAATCGTGATGAGTGAGTCAGTGAGTGAGTGAGTGGTATTTCGCTTATATATATATAGATATAATATGTTGGGTGATTATGTGTGGATTTGTTTCAAATCTGGGATAGTGACTATGGTACTATGCATGTAGTGATATGCATTCATGGTATTCCATTGTTTAAAAATTGTATGATTTCTTACTGTTGGCATCAGTGTATATAATTTTATTTGAAAATGAAAAGTTGTTCGAGTTATTATTAGCGAATTTACATAGGAAAAATGAGCTACTGCAGTGGCCCTTATGGTAAGATCCAAGGCAGGGAGTAGCAACTGAGCACCGATAATGGTCCCCAGAACACGTTTATATATATATATATATATATATTACAACGGACAAAACTCGTTGTAGGTCTTGAGTTTGAATTTGCAATTAATTTTGTAAATTTGAATAATATGGACTTGCCGGGAGTTAAAGCCAAATGTAGGTCACGAGATCAGCATGTATACGCGGGCGGTCTGTTATCGGCTAGAATTAAACTTTTGGACCCTGCCTGTCTGAAAAGGATTGGGAACTTATAAAAATTACTTAAAAGATTCCTACGGGAAGCCAAAATCCAAGATTTGAATAAAAAATAAAAATCTTCGGGGAATGCATTACACTAACCGCGGGTGTATTTACTGCAAGATTAGATATTAAAAAATCATAAAGTTACGTAAGATACGAGCTTTCAAAGAATGAGAAAATTTTCAAAATTCCTCTAATTTAAAAAAGAAAAGGTTTTTTAGGCTTTTCTTAAAAAGGCCTAAAATAAAGGTGAAATAAGTTTTAGCGAAATTTTGTCATATAAAAAAGTTAATGGTAATTCGTAAAGTTTAAAGGATAAAAAAGTAGGTTAAAAATAAAGTTTTTTAAATTCTAACTAAAACAAGTTTTAGTATTGATAAAGGTAATTTATAATGTAAAAGAAAAACTAGAAAATTTATAAAAGGAAAAAGGTGATAGAATTTGCACCTTTGCAGCTAATGGAAAATTTAAACTCAAACTTTTAACAATTCAGAATAGTAAATAGTATGCAAACGAAGTAGTTATGTAAAAATAAGCCAGTATTTGAAATATGTTTCGGGAGTAAAGTAAAACCCCAGTTTGTGAAAAATCGTTGAAGTCCCTAACCTCACAGCAAGACAACCAGAAGCAGAAATGAGATGAAAATCCGGCTAGTAAATGAAAACCAACGGACAAGAGAAGTGGAAAAAGAAAAAACGAAAGAAGTGTAAAATTAAGACTTTTCCGGGAAAAATCGCCGCGGAAAAACGCGCGCGGGTCGTGTACGCGAACCAGGAGTCGTACGAACGTCACTCGAGTTCGTGTGGAAAGGTAACAACGAGCTGAGGATAATGATGTTAGTTTCAGGAAAATCGGATAAACCCTGGAAGAGTTACATGGAAAAAGGATTTCCATAGCGCAAAACTGAGGGAAGCCAGATAAGAACGCAAGACAGTAGAGGGGAGGTCCAAAGACGAGACTGATGGAAGGAGAACAGGGTGACCAGTTTACGAAAAGGGGCGTACTCAAAGAAACAATAGAAACTTAATTAAAACAAAGGCTAAATCATGTTACAAAATTATGAAAAAATTATAATAAGATTCAGGATGAAAAGTTACGTAGACTAGAAGTTTGAAATTGGCGAAAAAATGGATTTTAAAGCATTATGGAAATATAGTGGTAGAAAGCTTAGGTTGGCAATGAAATAGTGCCGAAAAACCTTATATAAACGATTGCTCGGGGAAACTCGGGAGGATTATTATTTTTTCGATGTAACATCACGCATCGAGGATTATTATTTCTGCGATGTAATATAACGCATCGCGTAGAGGATTATTATTTTTTCGATGTAATGTAACGCATCGAGAGCAGATACTTGTTTTTTATAAAATACTTTAGCGTGCTAGAAGCTGAGTATTTTCTTCGTTAAACTTTAAATTTTTATAACAAGTAAGAAGATACGGCATTGCGATTATCATCTGGAATGCAGCAATAGACACCACATTAACTCTACAAGAACTTCAGTGGCAACTTAGTCTATACAAGTTGGCCTAACTTGGGATTTTCTGGAAGAAAAACATAGCCTACAGGACAGCTGATACATGGAGTGATTCGTATAGCTTCCAGACAGGACTCCAGGACACCACCAGGCAGCCACCAGGACATGCAACTGTAGCTACGAGGGAATAGACGAACCGGGATAGCAGACACGGCATCACCACATCCATCTTTAAGAAGCCATCCATCATACATCCAGACAACCCTACAGGACTCCACCTTCACCCACAAGACAACTCTATCAGCACGCAGAACATCTGTAGCTTGTCATCACTAGACAGCGTTCGCGGATTTCACCACAACGTCGCGACGCCTGGACAAGTGTGAAAAGGTCGGTAGAAGCGTAAAATACGTTAGTCCCCATTAAATTGCCTGAAGTAAATTCAAATAAATTTATTTTAAATACTGGGTTACTTAGGATGTTAGATTAAGAAATATTTGTAGTTAATTAAAGAAGTAAATTCATTAAATCGTAAATTCAAATTTTCATTAAAGTATAAATTACATGAAATTGAGTAATAAAATATTAAAGTAAACTATAATAAATTAAGAGATTAGTTCTGCCTTATAGTTTTAAAAAGTTATTATTTTATTTGAGAAGAAAGTTATTATTTGGTTTTATTTGGAAAATATTAAGTACAAGAATTTTGTTTATGTTTAAAATTAGAAAAAAGAAATTATTAAAATTTTATTTTATTTTATAAAAGGTTATTATTTACAAAAACACCTAGTATTCAAATATCCCAATAGTTTATGAATTTTAGATTAAGAATTGATAAAGTGAAATTTCATAAAATAATTGCAAGCACAAATAAGCAATTTACAAGGTTAGTTCCAGTGTACTCACTCTTCAGAGGTTTACAAAAAGTAAAATTATTAACTTGTGTTCTAACTGAGCTAAAATTAAAAATAAATTACTGGAAGTATAAAGTAAAGTTTTTTGTCAGAATAGTCAGTGAACTGAATATTCGACACATAGTTATTTCACCTAGGCCAAACAAAGTGAGATTGCCTATAAGACTTCCAGTAGGTGGAAATAACTTATTCTCCAACGAAGAATTTTCTAAAAAGGGGATTCATTGTAGAATTGGCGCTGCCAGCGTGAAAATTAACGCGTTGCAGTTGTGGCCAAAACAAATTATTCTACAACTTAATTCCTCTAAAAAAGAATATTCGTTGTAGAATTGGCGCAGCCAACGTGGGGCTCGACTCGTTGTAGAATTGGCGCCCTTCGGTGTTGGCCGATTTCACTTGTGGTTAAAAAGTTAACCAAAAGTAAAAATAGGTCAAAGAACTAACGTAAAATTATTTGTGCTTAAAACTGTGTATGTTAGCTTTAGAATTGTGTTTAATATTAAGCCATACTACTGCTATTTCCCGTGTCTGAAATATTTCCCGGTTTCGTGTCGTATTAAGGTTCAGAGGGGGAGTGAAAATTAAACAACTAATAATAATTAACCAGTATATTAAATTTGTCGCGGTAAAATCGGAAGCTTGGGGGGCGTAGGCCTAAAAAATAGGTGTAAAATTAATTAAAAATAATTGGGAGTTTTCCGACGCGACAGAGAAAAACAAATTTAAAAAATTTAAACAATTAAATATAATTAAAACAAATTTTAAACAAGCAAAAAGTTAATATGGCGGATAAGGCTATGAAAGAGTTCTTCGAACAGTATAGAAAGGATAAAGAAGAAAGGCGGAAAGAAAAACAAGAAGAGTTGGAGGCCAGGCGGAAAGAAAAACAAGAAGAGTTGGAGGCCAGGCAGCAGAGGGAACAGGAAGAACGGGAAAGGAAAGAGGAAAGAAGACGGCTCAAGGATGAAAAAATCCGGGAAGAAAAGGCAGCAGAAAGGCTACAGCGAGAGAAGGAGCAGAAAGAGTTATACAAAGTTATTTCTGGAAAGCTGGGAGACCTGGAACGAAGCCTGGAGGAAGAAAGCGTGAGGTGTAAGGAACAACACACCAAGGGAGAAGAGAAGATTAGGGAAATTGAAGGCGCTATCCATTTTCTGGAGGAAACCACAACCACCATAAAAAATAACGTAGACCAAGGGTTCAGGACAATGGAAAGTCGGGTGCAGAGCGTTGAAAAGAAAATAGGAAACGTGATAAGCCAGGGAAGTGGGAGTAGGAATGTAGGAATTGTAATGCCGCGGTTTGACAGCGAGATAAATAAAATTGAGTTTTGGGGAAATAGTAAAGAGAGGCCGAAACAATTTTTAAGAGAGATAGAAGGGTTAATGGACGAGTTGAATCCTTATTTAGAAGATAGGGAGAAAATAAAATTCATAAGACGCCATCTAAAGGGATACGCGCTGGAATGGTATAATATAACAGATCGCGAAGAGATGAAGTATGCCGAGTTTAGGGAGGCTTTTTTGAGTAATTACTGGTCGCTCCAAAAACAAAAAGCGGTCAGGAATTATATAGAAAATAATAGGTATGTAGAAAGGGGAAACGCTAGCAGAACCGAGTATTTCTGTATGGTTGTAAACAAAGCGCGAGATTTAGAACCCCCCTACCTGAAAGTTTCCTTGTATTCACGGTGATGCAACATTTCAGCGAGCAAATAAGATTAGCCAGCATAGGTAAACCTAGCGAAACCATTCAAGACGCGATAGATTTCTTAAATAATGTAGACATGATAGAGGAAAAGCGGCGAAGTAGACCCCAGGACGCTCAGGAAACGGAAAACAGGCATAATTTCACACCTCGGAATAACCCACCAATCCACAGATCCTATGCTCAAAACCCAAGTAACTCTAATCACCCAAACTCCAATAAACCACGTCCTTCCAACTCAAATCCTAACCAACAGCCGAAAAACTAAGAAATGAGGTTCTGACAAAGGATGGATTTTTTCGGAATGACAGGGCCGATGAAAAAACAAAAAAACAAAGAAATAATATTAAAAAAGTAAATACGCGTGTAAACACCGAAAATTTAGGAAATAAAAAAGTTACTCCTTGTAGTAGAATCGAACCTGAAGTAGGCGAAAAAATCGTCGAAAAGGAGCGCGAACGTCAGCCTAAACAGTTAGGTAGTTTAAATGTAAATATTAGGGAAGACTTGTTAGATAATAGAGATGAACCAGTTATAGAAGAAAAACCGTTAGAAGAAATACCCGCGATTCCAGTAGAACTTGGAACGAATGCTAGTTACATGGAAATTGACACCGGAGCCGAAGTAAGCGTTATCCAGCAAGATTACCTCGAGCAATTGAAGGCGGAAGATGTCAAAATCTTAGAATTACCGGTAGCGTGTTTAGAGATAATTGGTGCATTAAAAGGAAAGGTGCAAAAAATCAGCAAGCAAGTCCTAATCGAAGTTAAACTGGTTGACAAAAGCGTAGATTTACAATTTTTGGTAGTAAAAGGTCTAAAATCTAGGATGATTATGAGATGTGACCTTTTATATAGTTTACAGGCAAAAATAAACATGCAAGAAAAATTTGCAATGTTCAAAATAGGTCAGGAGAATGTTAAAATCCCGTTTATTGATAAAAAAGTTGCAATAACACGGTTAAAAGGAAAATGTTTTAATATTAATTCCCGATACTATAAAACCAATAAAAAGAGCAATTTAATTAAATCGGAGGTAATTAAATCCGACGAAATCGAGGCAACGAATACTACACTCAAAACAAATAAAGTAAATATTAATCAAAATAGTATGAACGAGTTAGTAAACAAAGCTGAAATCGTTAATGAACCGGAAGTAGGTGAGACAGGCATTAATGATGTAATGGAAGGGAAGTGCGGCAGCAGTCAAGACAGGAAGCCGGAGACAACAGCTAGGAAAAACAATAAGGTTAGGATACAAAACGAAGAAAGGTTGAATAAGATGATATCGAGGGAGGTGTCGGTTCAACGAAGGAAGGGGCAAAAAGCCAAACAAAATATCGTACCGAAGATGCTATCAAAAGAAGCCAAGGACGAGATTCCGCGTGATAGGGCATTAAAAAGGATTAATGTTCCAATTAATGTTAGGTATAATGGTGAAAAGATTCCAATTACTAACAAAGCGTCGCGGCGCAATCAATGTATCCATAACTGTGAATATTCTAGTAAACGTTGTAATCCAAATAAGGCGAAGTCAAGCACTACACTACACTGCAATTTTTCCGACCACTCGATGAATAATAAAAATAATAAAAAATGTAAAAACAATAAACCAAAACATAAAGAATTAATATCTGTAGGAGGAGCAGAAACACGTAACCAAAATCTACCGTTAAATATGCGTGGAAAAATATCGAAAGTTAGATTTAAAAACACTGCTACTTCTGATGTAAATAAGACTAAGTTAAGTAGGAAACACGTTAGATACAAAGAGAAAGTAGGCCTAATTGAAAATCAGCTGTGTGGTCTTAGACAAGGAGGGGAGACGGTAACCCGAGCAAAAGGGCATGTAGCGGTTCCAATGAAGAAATGCAATAAGATAACTTTAACAAAGGAGTATAGTCATGGTACTATACTAACGGAACAACAAGAAGGCCTACTGCAGAAATTAATAGAAAAATATAATACAGTTTTTTCTGAATTGCCGGGACTTTGTAAAAATTACGTTCATGAGTTAAAGGTTAATGCAACAGACACCTTTGTGAATCGTAATTACCCAATTCCCATAAATAACAAAAATAGCGTAAGACAGGAAGACCAACGGAGAGTGCGAATCCAACAAATAAGGATGAATCCAGGTTTTACACAATTATTGCAGGATTGGAGAAACAGACAGATGGCAAACCCTGAATGCTTAGAAATAATACAGGATATTGTAAATAAAGTAGATTATAGAATTGAAAATAATGTATTATGTAAATTTGTAAATGGAATATTGAAAATTGTAGTACCAGAGAACACGGTAAAAGAATTCATAAAACACGTGCACGAAACGTACGGTCACGCAGGAAGAAATAAGATATATAACATGATTAAAAATAGGTGGCATTTTAAATATATGAATAATCGAATTATGGAAGAGATTAGAAAGTGCGACATTTGTCAAAGAGCGAAATACCCGAACCAATATTTAATAGGTCAAAGTAGGCCAATCATAACAAATAATATAGGCCGAGTAGTGGCGATTGATTTCTTAGGACCACTACCAAGAGGTTTAGGAAATGTACAACATATATTAGTGGTAGTGGATATTTTCTCTAAATATGTGAAACTTTACACAGTAAGAAATCCTACGACCGAAAATAGTATAGATAAAATGAGGCAGTACTTTGCAGAAGTTGGTAAACCCGAAAGTATCCTAACAGATTATGGCAAGGCGTTTACTTCAGGGAATTGGAAGGAGTGGATCCAGGAAGAAAGAGTTCGGCATGTACTAATCCCTATAAGACATCCACAAGTAAATCTGGCGGAGAGGGTGAACCGAGAAATTGTGCGAATGCTTAGAACATATTGCTACAACCGACAGGCAAATTGGAAACAATACCTAGAATATATACAGGATGTTCTAAACACAACGCCGCACGACACCACAGGATACACCCCTCAGGAAATACAGTTTGGCCAGGAGGCGAGGTACGTGTGGGATGAAGTCTTCCCGAGGGAACAACCAAATCCAGGAGAAGAAACGGTGCGCGAAAAACACCAGAAGTGCCAGGCCAGGATCATAAGGGCCGGAAACCAACGAGCTGCTAAACAAAACCATGGTCGCAGATTTACAAACTTCAATGTAGGGGATTTAGTGTTAGTAACACAGAACACTAGCAGTATGGCGAGTAAATTTAAAGGCGAGACCAGAAAACTGTTTCTTTTATACACAGGACCTTTCCGAATAAATGAAAGAGTAGGAAATAAAACCTATATTGTAGAAGACCGGGTTACAGGAAGAATAAAGGGAAAATACGATGTTCGAGATCTCAAACCATATATTCAATAAGTAAAGTTGTCATCCAAAAATAAATTAACACGGTAAATATTATTGTATTGAAGAAAAGGTAGGCCTAATGCATAAAGTGATTAGCCATACTGGGGAATCCCAAATGTAAATATTTTGATTGAATGTAAACACAAGCGGTGCGATGAGATTGTAAAGGGAAGAGAACAAATTAGCCAGGAGGGGATGGTTGAAAACAGCTGAGCGGAAACAAGATCAAGGTCAGGCAGTGGGGAGAGAGAACACAGCACACTGCAATGAATGAAGTAGGCCTAAATAAATAACTCGACTCATTGATAGATACAGGGTTAGGCCTAAGCACTTTTAGATTACACGCAAAGGCATTGCTTGTTGTTTTAAAGTAAATTGTACATACAGATCCAGGAATAAAATGTTTGAATGCAATCTACAAACAAGTCAGGAGCCTGGAATGTCCTAATATACGAGTAAGGGGTATATAGGGGTTGCATATTACTTGGAAGAAAGGTAATTATGCGTAAAATTAGTTAGGAGAGTCTAAGTAGTTAAGATTCTGAAAGGAAGAAAGGAAGCTAAAACCTAGGAATCAATTAAGGAAAGAAAACTGTAATGGAAAATTATAAAGGAGGATACTAGGG
>JAGFPH010017624.1:0-10265 GCA_018207615.1 Philaenus spumarius | reverse complement strand
TATCGGTAACATACTGTGACTAAACAGTATGTTACCGATAACAGTATTATTATAAAATGTCGTCGTTATTATCACATTATATAATTAGAATAAAAAAAAAACTAGAGGTACTGACCTATACTGTTTAGACACAGTATGTTACCGATAACAGTATAATTATAATATTTCGTCGTTACTATCACATTATATAATTAGAATAAAAATAAAAACTAGAGGTACTAACCTATACTGTTTAGTCACAATATGTTACCGATAACAGTATAATTATAATATTTCGTCGTTATTATCTCATTATATAATTAGAATAAAAAAAAAACTAGAGGTACTGACCTATACTGTTTAGTCACAATATGTTACCGATAACAGTATAATTATAATATTTCGTCGTTATTATCACATTATATAATTAGAATAAAAAAAAAACTAGAGGTACTGACCTATACTGTTTAGTCACAGTATGTTACCGATAACAGTATAATTATAATATTTCGTCGATATTATCACATTGGTAGGGTTCTAACTTAAACAGTTATTATTCTCTAATTTTAGGCAATATAGGAGGCACTGATAAACCCACTCAAATGTAATTGCAGCCAATCTGGCAACCCTGTTCCTATCGCGTATTAAAATGGGTGTCCATTGTCTATGTTAAAATCCCATAAGCGATTTTTGGTTTGTTAATTTGTTATGTTATATTTGTTTTAGAATGTTTATAATTGATTTCCGGCGATCAGTGAAGTGTCTAATTTTATTATATATATATATAGGAAAAAGTGATATATAGGCAAGTGTGAATAAAAAAAAAATACTGAAGTTAACCTCTATATTTTCTACTTTTATTTCTCTCGTAATTTCTATAATTTTTATTTCCGGCGGATATTTTTCATGTTTTTATAATCAGTTTAACGTGTTCTTTCATAATATGAAGAAATTTTAAAAAACCTCTGGTCACGCTGTTCTCAACTAGAACCGGGAAACATACTGTGACTAAAGACTGTACTCATTTTAACTTAGGCAATTTTTTTAATGCATGCATTTCTGTTATACAAAACGTCGTAATTGATGTTACCAACTTTTATGTTTACAAAGTGGACTCATACTGTGACTAGAGACTGTAAGTTAGTACTTCAGGATTTTTTATTTTATTTTTGGGGTCTATTCAACGAATACTTTTGGGCCCTTGTTCTACACATCAGATTAATTCCAAGTTTTGAGTTGTGAACATCGGCGTAGGCCTATATCGAACATCCATAGTTTAATATTATATAGGATAATATATTAATAATATTAAATATTACCTTTTATTGGTCCGTCTTGTGACTTTTTGGTCGTTTGAATGTTAAAACGCGTTTCGGGACCGCAATCCCATATTCAAGTACACTTACACATTAAAACACATAACACAAGTTTAAAAAACACAAAATTTACAACACTTTTAAAAAACTTAATTGTACCGGACAATTATACAGCGTGTAAGTCGTAGTGTGGTCTTTGGTACACTGTCGTAAACTGTCAAACGAAATATGGTAGCTAGAAATAGCCTAGGGCTGTGTCATACAAACTATTACTTTTAAAGTCTAGCTGATCATTTAATAAGTTAGGTGGATTGTTATTTAACTCCTTATAAATTTCAAATTCTTCTAGAGCATTCAAAAGTCTACTTTTTTTTGCAAATATGAAGTGGAACCAGATTTTTGTCGAAATTAGAGTACCTATGAATGATTATTATCAATTTAATGTTGAGCAAAGTTAGATTTTAATTTATGCTTGTTTTTATGCGGCAAGTGTTCATTAAAACGGTTTTTGAATGCCCTACCCGTCTCTCCCATATAAAATACTGTCACAATCATCACAGTTGATTCTGCAAACACCCGACTTCCTTTCGATTGGAATTACATGTTTGGGTCGTAATACTTCCTGAATATTATTGTTGGTAATAATAATTACCGTAATAATTAAGTAATTAATTACTTAATGTAAAATTTGCCACATGTTTTACAAAAGTTTCCTGCCATCCAAATCTTGTTCGCTCGACACCAGGTGAAACGTTCATTACGTGTATCATAAGTTCGTTATTCCCAGTTGCATCGCCACTACAAAATGCTAAAAACTAAAAATAGGCCTACTAGTATTTAATGTAATAACCAAGTTTTAAAATTTATGTTTATCCTTGAACTTTAAGGCTTAATCTGGTTGCAGGTTGCAATCATGGAATCCGATCCAAAAGAGATGGTATTCAAACAAGAAATAAAGGAGGAAGATGAAGTGTGCTTTGAACTAATAGAAGACCAAAGTTATTCTCTGGAGAGTGTTAAAGAAGAAATTGAACAAGTGGAAAATGGTGTTGACTTGGTAGATAGCCAAAGTTTTTTTGTAGTAGATGGGATTAAAGAAGAAAATAAAATGAAACAAGAAGATTTAGATAATACCCAGATAAACGATAACATGGAATTTAAACAAGAAGAGATAAATTGTGAATGGTAGGTTTATTATTCTAAAACTTAGATTAAGATTGTTAAAAGTCAATAAACTGGACATTTCTGTAATGCGCATTATGGGGTAAAATAAAGAAAAAATTTCCTGTAAACATATGTCCGAAATGCTTCTTTTACAAGCTAACCGCCATTTTGTTTTTTTTTACTAAGTTATTTATATACTTTAAGAAACCTTGACTGATTGAGTTGGTATTTTATACTTGTACGAATAGTTTATTTTAGTTGTTTTATTTATTTAAAAATGCAACTACTAATCACTTATTGTAGGGGGATTCCTGCAACCTCTGCTAAGTATGTTGAACGTGTTAAGTGTGTTAAAATCGAGAAACTCGTTTGACAGAAGTGTGCTATTTAGAGTCGATAGCACACTCGACTTTAGCATGGTCTGGGGTCTGCTAAACCAGTGTTAACGTCTTAAACTCTTGGGGAAGGTAATTTGAGGTTTTCAGCTTGAATCAACAACAGGTTCTTTGTTATAATTGTGTTTTACCTGTTTCTTTGCGATGAAAAATAGTAATAATTTTGAATCCAAGAAAAGAATTCGGAAGGAATCGGTGAAGCGGTGGAGCAAGGAAAATAAACATCTTCTCCTGTCTTTAATTTCCGAGAATCCGACGAAGTTTGATTTGAGAAAGTTGATTTTACATTTTTGTGTTCAGAAAAGTATTGAGAACATTTCTGTATTTTGATTTTGTTTGCACAAATATGTTTGCAAAAAGGCCAAAAAGAGGCCTAACCTTGTTATAAATATACTATAAAAATGTAATACATACATTTTTTATTAAGTCGGGGAAAAATCTATTTTAAAAATTAAAGAATATGGTAAGAAGGCTTATTCTAAACTTAAGTCATTTAGACTGGATCATGAAAACACAATTCCAAAACATGCAGAAAATGAGGCCTAATTTTATCTAAAATATAACTCATTACAAATTATAAAGTGCACGTAGGGTATTACAGTTTCGGCACAAATTTACTAAATTCGACCCTCAGCTGACCTACGGCAACAGAAATGCAAGAATAATAATTAAAAAAATAGCCTAAAGTTCTGAACAAAGATAACCTTTCTTTAACTTTAGCAAATAATACATTAGCACAAGGGGTCCTTCACTCTGCGTAATTTTACTATTCGACTCTAGCCTAATATTTTTGCAGATAACGATGTTGTTTTACATTCTACTGTTAAATGTTGAATACAGGTAAACATACTGTGACTAAATAGGTTAGGTTAGAACCTTTTAGGTATTTTTTTTTTATTATTATTTTTGCATTTCTGTTAGCTCTAGAGTCGAATAGTAAAGTTTAGCCCTTCACTCAAATTCAAATAGGCTAGCAGTTTAGCATGATAACACATTAAGCATTTAGCACAGGTTGCATGAATCCCCCTTGTATAGAGTATTTAATCTAACAGAGTTATATATTCGCTGTTAACAGATTACAATACAGTGTTGCAATAATAATAAAATTAAAAATTTGAAGTAAAAAACTGTGTTGGAAATGTCATGAGCTGATTTCATTGATTATGATACTTGAGGAATGCACTGCTAACCAGATTTTTTTTATTTCTGGCTGATAAATCAAAAATCTTAATGTCTCAATTAAAGTTAAATTTTATTATGGCCTGCGTAATCCAGTAGTTTTTTATAATTTCCTAAGTTTTACTTCTTTTTTAAGATAAATTGATATTGCTTTCTAGTTTGGAATACGTCTATTAACATTTTTTTTTAGAAAGTATAATTAAATTTTAAATCAAATTTTCGTTTTTGCGTAGGTCTGAGGCTACATTAAATGAACGTGATCCTTTGGAACTTAGTGAGATGCAAGATGTAAGTAGAACACGTATGTCATTTGTATTTGTACCTGTAATTGTATAATTTTAGATATAGGGTGTTTCAAAATGAATATCTGGGTTTTAACTAGGGATGTGTCTATACCAGATTTTTCGATTCTCGATACCGATACCGATACTTTGAAAAATCGATTCTCGATTTCCAATACCGATACCTAAAAAAAAAAAAAACAGTGAAAAAAAATAAATAAAATGACGAATGTCCGCAAAGAATACGATGTACGAATATTATTAGCGCTAATTTTAAAAAACGCCGGCGTTAATAATAATTTAAGTACCACAGTAAATACCCGCAAAAAATCAATGCCCGAATATAATTAGTACCAATTTTATGAACTACCATTGGTGAAATGTTATTAAAAATCAAATGACGAATATCCACAAAAGAATACGACGTCCGAATATTATTAGCTCTAATTTTATAAAACTCGGCATTCAAACGCAATTTAATATACAACAGCGTATGTCCGCGAAAAAACCTACTCCCGAAAACAATCTAATGTCCGCATAAAAAAATATAATTAACCTAGTCCAATAAAAAACACGTGAGAGTTTCAGTAACGAAATAGCAGAATGCGTTGCAATTTAAAATTAAACAAGTTTTTAACTATTCGGAATAATTTTTTTACGACTGACTAGGATTGCGTTACTCGGAATATCATATGTTTTGTTTCTGAACGTTCAATTCGGATAAGTTCAGAAATAATCAGAACTTCAATCATCGAAAATTTGATTCGACGGCGTCCATTTAGTCTCGCCGAAGTCTGAACAACTTGTTAGAACAAAGTACTGTAATATCAAGTTAATAACGCTGTGTGTAAATACTTACAGTATTCAGTTTTAGTGCAGTGTTTTATTCATTTTTTTATTAAATTTAAATATTGCGTCGATTTGTTCGGGTAATTAAATTGTGCAGGCCTACTCACTTACGAAGGGCTGCCAAGTGCTCGGCTGACTCAACAGCCGCCGCTGTTCCGTTAAGCGCCCAAACTCTACAACTCGGCTGATTATGCGAGTAAAAACCTTTAAATTCGGAATTACGTGCAAGACGTGCAGTACTGTAATGTACTTATTTATTTACAGTACGTTTCCGCTTTCGGATAATCGACACTATACTGAATTAACATATTAATTTGATTAAGTTTAGTTAGTTGAGGATATGTGGAAACTTAACCGGAGTAGGCTAGTCTTTTCAGCAATGACATCGAAGTGTGGCAATATTTTATAATAGACGTTGAAAGTGATGGACTTTTGTCTGTAATTTAACTTAGCTGAATACTTGTATTTAATTATCTGTACATAACATACTTAATCATTTCAGTATTCAAATTAAATCTTATACTTTACTCTTAAATTCTTGTTAAATTCCTTGAATAATAAATAGAACCGATTTGACTCTAGAACCGGGAATCAAAAAAAAAAAAAAAAAAAATGGAACCGATCCATCTCTAAATAAAAAGTAAAACAAAGGAATTCCGTCCGGACTCCCATAAAAATCATAAATCACGGGTAACGTAAGTCTCAACAAGTTTTACCCGACTTCAAACAAATAAAATTATTACTTTAAAGTTTAAACACTTTTGTTACCGATCTATAAAATGTGTTATTTTTCTTCACAATAGACACCCTAATTCTATAGACATGATAACAAACGAATCCATAAGTGTTTAACCTTGAGCGTACTCTAGACTTCTTGTGTACAAATAACAGCCTACGCATGAATAAAAATAAAACAAGAAGCGTTTACTTATGAAAGGAAACAATTGCCTAAAACATTTTACTACGGAAAATGTCCACTTACATAAAATTAATAATGTTTTACATTTTTCCTACTGATATTTATTGTAAAATGCTGAATTGAGTTAAAATACAGAGAATGCGATTGCAAATACCGGAGATTACATTCACGGAGTCTTTACGAGAACGGGCAGTTCTGACAACTGAGTATCTCGTGGTATCGGTAATCGGTATCGAGTTTCGGCTATCGATTCTCGATACCGATACCAAAGCTAAAGTATCGGTGGTATCGAGAATCGGTATCGAGAATCGACCCATCCCTAGTTTTAACCCTAGAACCGGCGGCTGGCGGCTTTAACGAAAATGGATTTTTTGGCATGTGCAAGCATTTTTTCAAAAATTCGCCAAAAATAGTAAATGAACCCCAATCCAAAAGTGTTCCACAGATTTTTTGTAGAAAAGAGTTCAAAAAATTTATATGTGCCAGTAAAAAATGATAGATGTAAAATTCACAAAGTTATTAGCTCAAGAAACAAAAAATGTTCAGTTACGAAAACTAAAAGTTCAACTTTAGGTCAACATAAAAAGTAGTAAACTTTTTTTTGTAATTTTTTCTATAATGTAAAAAAGTTTCTTGATTTAGTTCTCAATAGAACTGTATAAAAACATTAATAAATTTCTTATTTCGAAAACACCAGTTTTTATGTTCCAACTACAAGGGTGCTAACAACTAGGCCTGGTTTGAAACGTAATTTAGGAATATTTGCTTTGCCCAAAAATGAATTATTATTATAACAAAGTGTAGAGAATAAATCAAATAAAAGAACTGTATACTTGTCTTTCCTTAGTTAACAAAAGTGTTTGAGTTATCTTTATTTGAATAACAAAATGACATCAATCTAATAACATTTTGCCGTCTACAAAGGTCTGACAAGAAAGGTGCGTTGAATTACGTGGGAACGAGATGGAGCAGACGGTCACACCAGACCGCTCTAATTATGTACTTTTCACTGCTGTCTAGACAAAAAACTGGTTACTTCTAGTTTACTTCCCACCGTTAGAAAAATCAAACTGTTCTCTACAAAATGGTGAAAAGAAATCTGTCAAAACATAAGATATTGAAGGCGTTATCTCGGTGGACAAATTTGTTGTTTCATTGGTTGAAAAACTTTCCAATTGCGAGGTTTACAGAAATCGTTGTCATAAATCGTGTAAAATAGTGACATCTGATTGGAAGGCACTATTTGAAAGATAAAATCTTGACGAATCTAATGGTATATTTATAATCTCGATAGAAATACTTCTGTAGATGGTCTTGGACATGTAAGAAGTGGGAAATAACAGTACAATTGTATGCAAATTCGTGCACGGAAACAGCTGTAACCCGATCTGCATATTTTAAAACGATGATTACGTATGTAAATATACAATTTACGAAAAAGTTTTAAATACAAAAATTAAAGTTTAATTCATTTTCTTTCCAACGGTACCGGTTTTATTATGATTGGATGATTTTGAGTACAGTAGAACTCCAATTATCCGGATTAATTGGGAACGGACCCGATCCGGATAATCAAAAATCCGGATAATTGGATTTTTCTTGAAAAAAGGCCGTTTTTAGGAGAAAAACGTAAGCAAAACACAATAGAGAACATTTACGGTATTTATTATGAAAAAACAATATCAGTGACAATGTTTATATTAAGTAATATTTACAAACAATACTAAATCACTGTAAAATACATAATTTTTTTAACATATCAGGCAGAGTCAGCTATTTTGCTACCTTAAATCGATTCCGCGCCGCCAAGTCTCGCATCCGTTTGACTATGTTCTTATTCAAATCTGATCCGGATAATTGGCGATCTGGATAATTGGAGTTCTACTGTATATTAATTAATCGAATATGCAAATTTACGCATTTGTTAGAAATGGTTGCATCTTGCGCCTGAGAGAACGTCACTTAGTGCAGTCTGCCACGGGGAGGGTTAACGCCACTGTAACGTTTTATCAAAATCTAAAAGTTGGCAACTGGGAAAATAAGATGATCGGTGCATGAATTGAAATACACTGTTCTTACAATTACTCAAAGTCAAAATAAGGATGTAAAAATAAATTAAAAAAAAAAGTAAATGTGTGCAGTCATGGGACCCCATCAGGGACTCAGGGACGAAGTTCATCACGCCTTTCCTTTAATTCTTTTACCAGCCTTAACGGCAACAAACACACATAATTTTAATCTTTTAATTGCCGTTTATTATTAGTTTGTTTTTTATATCAAAATTTTGTACTTTTTTATATTTCAGAAATAGAAATAACCAAATTAATATTCTCACTCTTATAAGTTTTAATATCAAACGCATTTCAACGACAAAGTCGTCATCCTCAGTGATACATGAGCTACAACTGACAGATTATAACTTGGGTCAGATTATAACTTTAATGTATTTTATAAATTTTTTACTGTTTCCATATGTTTAATGTTATTATAATAAAGGTGTAGAATTAATTATAACTTCAAAGCTAAGATGGTAAACACAGTTAAATGTCCATTCATTGTAAAATACATTCAATAAACATAAAATGTTGTTATTTTTAATTTGTAATAAATTACCTGCTTACACACTTCCTCAGCAAGGGTTAAATTAATTAAATTACAAGTGAAAAAACATGGACCAAGACCGGGATTTGAACCCAGGACCTTTGCCTTTCCGTGGCAACACTCTACCAACTGAGCTATCCTGATCCTTCAGATATTGGTCGATGTTATCTCACTTGTACGGTTTTACTGCATTTATGAATTAATAGACTGAATTCCTCTCATTGCAACATTGAAAACAATCTCGATTCTTTTTGCAGCCTACAGTGATGTTAATTAATTGAGATTGTTTTTGCCTCTTAATTTAAATTTATGAACAAAAAAACATGTTTCTTGAATGTATTTACATTCATTGCCATAACAACCAATTTGATAACGCTTTTTCGTTACTCATATTTTACATTTGTCATTACCAATTAATAACACTTTTTTTCATTACACATTACATTTTCTATTTGTTGACTCCTCTACCGCAACCCGTGTTAGGGAACTTTCAAAAAGGGGATGACAAACTATGAAATTTATCCCTTTAAATCAACTAAATATAGTTTAATCTTGAAAGACATTATATGAGGTAGTAGAAAAATTACTAAAAACTTAATGGATTTCTGTAAACAAATTCCCAAGGTTCCGTGATGAAACATAACACTTTGAACGTGAATGTAAATGTAGATGATGTAAATCTAGATGTTCGCTAGCGTTTCTAATCTCAACTTTAGAAACAGGTTGAATGAGGAGGGGTCAGTCGTAGGTTGTTCAAAGGTTCAGTGCCCAATACGTTCTTGTTATTAATTCCCACATTAGGCAAAAAGTCTGTGTACTTCATTTTGTCTTAATAGGAAATAAATAGCAGATATGGTAAGAACATGGCTGGGAAATACAGTTTTAATTCACCGGCATTATGGCTGCCTCTTTCTCCAGTCAAGCTCTATTAGTAGCTTGAACCCCTCATCTCAAAGGGAGCGAGGTTGTTGGCTTTGGCATGCTCGGAAATCTTTGAACGGTTAATATTGCCCGTTATGCTTTTTAAGAATATTATTTTCAACGAAAGTACATCCATGTAACAACTTCGACAGAAGCAATTTTAATACTTTTTTCTTAATTTGCTATTTATTTTGGGTGATTGTGGAACTATTTTCATAACTCTGAGTGAATAGTGGATTTCTGTAAATTCAGGATTTGAAAACGGTTGAGTTTATTGCACCAGGGATGCAGGAATAAGTCCGAACGCGCGAACAAGGTTCGCAGAAAATTGGGGCTGGGCTGGAAAAATTTTGGGAAAATCCACAAAAAAAAAGGAAAAAACAATTATTTTGCGGGAAAATAGGTATGAATTGAATGGGAACAAAGGTCAGCCTGCTCGGTTTGTTTACGATATTCAGGGTGATCCAGAACTATGTGGCAATGTCTCGGTAGCTCGTTCTATAGCTAACAACAAGAAAAAAGTTCATATAAACATGGGCCCTAAAACGTTTTGTTTCCTAGATATTCGCCATTATTAAAAAAAAATTTGTACCTAGAGAAATGTCTGTGTTGCTCAGTCAAAAGGAGTTTGTTTGTTTTTATGTGAAACTGATTAAATCTA
>JAGFPH010017623.1:0-17404 GCA_018207615.1 Philaenus spumarius | reverse complement strand
AATATATACAAACTGTATATAACATGTATCCTATCTCGCTCTGTTTTCTGTTTGTCCGTCTGTATGTGATTTTTACAAATACCTTAATATCTCAGAAAATTATTAAGATATAATCATGTAACTGGGACTGAATATTCATTTAAATAGGGTAAATTTTGTTTTAAAAAATTGTTTTCCTGGAACAATATGTTTAAAAATGGCGGCAGTTGAAAATTGTTCATGTTAAATATTTAGAAAACTATAGCCTACATGTAAAGCACACCAAATGTTTAGACTATTTTTAAGACAAATCCAACGATAGGCCCTACGGTTTTTAATAATTGAGTCATAAATAACGGAGATAACTAAAATTTAATGGTCGAATATAGGCTTTTTATTACTATTTCATTAATATGACCACCTTCAGCACCCGGATAGCTGTGCGATAGCTATGTGATCAACACAAGTCAACTTATTGTCAATACAAAAGCCTAAAAACTTTGCACTTTTGACCTCTTCAAGTAGCTACGCTTTCATCCAACAAAACACTTGGTGTCTGATTTTTACCATGTTTCGAGTTTTCTAAAACATATGCTGTTGGGGGGGGGGGGGGGGGGGGCTTGGAATTTAATTTATAGACCTACATAAGTGGAATTAATATAAATGGAAGTTTTATTATAGACCTTGCAACGGAATGGAAGTACACATAATTTTTTTTGAAGTGTAAACTTCTTTAGCCGCACCACGAACAGAAAAACTACTTAGGTCTTGAGAGCAAGGCCGTAGCTGGGGAGTGGGGGGGGGGGGGTCAACCCCCCTAAATCCCGAAATTTAGTAGTAAAAATAAATACTAGGTTTAAAAAGTGCAAATTAAATTATAAAATAGACAACACAATAGGGATAAAGCAACATATTTTACATCATTGTGCATTGCTGATATTTAGATTTACTTGATTAAACTACAACGTGCAATACACATGGATGCAGTAGGTTACAGCCTTACTCTCTTTGATCTTATCTAAAATAAGAAAACTATGAAGGTTCAACAAAAATACTTTACTCTAACAAAACACGCAATGCATTGTGTATTGAAAATACTCCCAATACCGAAGCACACAATGCTCTATGTATTGAAAATTCTTCCAATACTGGGGATGGCGTGCGAAGCACGCAATACATTGCGTATTGAAAATACTCCCAATACGGGGGTTGGCGTGCGAAGCACGCAATGCATTGTTTATTGAAAATACTCCCAATACAGGGTTGGCGTGCAATGCACTGTGCGTCGGCCGCTTCTCATAGTGTTCAGTGTCAAGCTCACATGTGCGTCCTTAGCAGTGAACGTGTTAAAAGGGTTTAAATTCAAATCATCGGTCCTGACCCCTATATTTAGGGATACAAAAAAGAAGAAATTGAATTATGCTAGAAATACCTAGCCCAATTATAATATAATAGTTTTTATTTGAAATTGGGTTTTTTCACACTTGTCAATTAATTTAATTCATTAGAAAACAAAGAAAGCTTTCTTTCATATATATATTCAATTCGTTTACTCTATACTAAATTCACTTATATTATTTTAATTTTCTTTTTTATAACATTTTCACTATAAGTTAACGATTTTAATGCATTTGGTAGTTCATTGAAGTACTTCGTTGCGTAGTATACGTAACTTCTCTGCCCAATGGTTAGAGAGTGTTTCGGTAGAGAAATATTCTTAAACCTAGTATTTATTGGATTGTTTAAGAATTCACTTTTAAGTTCTTGGTTCAGGTGTGTTATAGCTTTAGCAACGAACACTTGTTTTATATCTAATGGTTTATACGTATTTTGATCGTTGATTCCAATGACATTGAAATAGAATTTTTTGAAGTCTTGCTAACGGGTCTAATGCTGTATATACATATATATATTACTAGCCGACCCGTACGGCGTTGCCCGTGGTGGTTGGTATTTTCGGTCTTTTTAACGTAATTGTATTCTTTTTAACTGTTCAGTCAGTGAGTGGTATTTGGCTCTTATGTATATAGATCTTAAATAATAAAAGCACTGTTGTCATAATAATAAAAGATCTGAAATTATGATTTTAGTAACTTTGATCCCCCCAAACTCCTCCGAAAATTTCGAAATTTTTCATACCCTTTCTTAGTGAGCACCTATGGCCCTAGAGGAAACTACATACCATATTTCATTCCAATCTGTTAGGTAATTTTGGAGAAATCGTGATTTTAATTTTTACCCCCCAAACCCCCCTAAAATTTACAATTTTTTAAAACCCTTTTTTAGTGAACACTTATGGTCCTAGAGGAAGCTACATACCAAATTTAATTCCAATCCGTTCGGTAGTTTTGAAGAAATCGTGATTTAATAACTTTGATCCCCCCCCTAAAATTTTGAATTTTTTCAAACTTTATCTTAGTGAGCACCTATGGCCCTAGAGCACCTATTGATACATACCAAATTTCATTTCAATCCGTTCGGACGTTTTTGAGAAATCGTGATGAGTAAGTCAGTGAGTGAGTGAGTGGTATTTGGGCGAGTCCAGAGGGAGGGAAAGTGAGGAGCTTCTAAGACATAAATATGTCTGTATATATATAAACGAAGAAGCACTGAATGACTGACTGATTCATAATCAACGTACAGACAAAACTATGATAGCTAGAGCTTTAGAATGTTCAGAGTAGGGCCTACCTTCATGCCATTATGTAAAAGTGCTCTAAGACATGATTTTTATTTTAAGGGTTGAAAATGGTCAAATATGATGGTTCCCTACCATCCCTATAACAGATAAAACGGCCGATTTGAATAAAAATCTTAGTATCACAATTCTAGGTGTAGCCTATACTGAACCAGTTTGTTGAATGAATTTACATTCATTACTGTAGCAACCAACTTAGAACATTTATAATCAGTTAATTATTTTTTACAACCAAATTTTTTAGAATAGGTTAGCAAAATAAAAACAAAAAATAAACGAAAAAGGCTTACTGTATTATTCGAACATCTGTTGTTACTTACAAACAAAACAGCTGGTTTAGATCTTAAGCTTAAATCAATTTTAGGTTAGGCCTGTACGTAGCCAACACAAGTTTCTTGACAGCGTTTAGATTGCCATAGCAACCAAATTGGAAAATTTAGAATCAGGTAATTATTTTTCATAATGATTAACCGCTTTTTTGGTTAGGCAATAGCAAACACAAACAAATAAAAAGGCTTACTGTAGCGTAATTCAAACACCTATCACTATACAAATGATGCCAGGTTTAGGCCTATTCTTTACTAGGCCTATTTGACCAGTTTGAAATACCGTATCACATTTTACGTACATATTTTATAACTTGAAAATTGCCTCTATTCTATATAAAAATAACAATTCTCTTTTCTATTCAATCCTCATCCCGTGGAAATATCATACTATACAATAATCTGATCATGGGAGAAACAAAAATATTATTTTCCAGAACTTTGATTGTCCATTATTTTGAAACGAAGCTAAATACTATGCTCTAGTTTGCGCCACTTTGTTTCTCTTTTAATAAGCTTTAAAATGGTGTATTACATTACCTATGTTTACTTTTGTAATTGTTAACCCCTTTCACCCCCTGCCCCCAAAAATCATAGAGGAACAGATATGTAAACGAAATTGTCCTATTATGCAATACACAAGATATTTACACAGTTTTGTTAACTTATTTTCAGTAACAAAAATCATGAAGGGGTTTAAGGGTCGGCTCTAGCTGTCGGCCATGTTGGCTGACACTCCATAAGACCAATGTTAAATTAAAATCCAAATTTTTCCTTTATTTTTGATCGGAAAATTATAAACGATTTGTCATTTTAAAGCTATGGTCAATATGCATGCAAATTGCTTTTTAGAAACTAAGAAAAATATTTTGTTTAATATTTATTAACAATTTAAAAAATTGATTTTTAATTTTTTGTATGTTGTCACTATTAATTATAGCGAAAAACTACAACCATTCGCCTAAAGAATTTTGTCCTCAAGATTTTGGTATTTTTTTTAAAACGCTTTTTGAACAATTGCGGGTTTTAAATGGATTTAGGCTGAGCAATGTCCGTTTAACCTACCGCCGCTATAGGGTGATTTTAAATATTTTTTACGTTGTAACTATTAATTATAGCGAAAAATTACCAAGCCATTCGGATGAAGAATTTTGTCCCCAAGAGTTTGGTATTTTTTAAAAAACGCTATTTGAATAATTGCGGGTTTTAAATGGATTTAAGATGAGCAATGTCCGCGTAACCTACCGCCGCTATAGGGAGTCGCAGGTTGCTTTCTGTTTCACTAGAGCCGACCCTTAAAGAGACTTTATGACTTTATGAAAATTTAGAGGTCCTATATTTGTATGGGGTCATAGACGCATGTTAAGAAATATTTTGCAAAATTTTCATTTTTGAGCTTAGAAATAGTAAAAATTCAGTGGCTTACTCCTAGCCCTATATCAGATAAAACAGCTGTCCTGATCAAAAGCTTAGCAACACAAGTTTGTTTACATTCATTACTATAGTAACCAACTTAGCAAACTCATAATCAGTTTATTATTATTCACAACACAACAGATTTTTTATGTTGGATTAACAATCTAAAAGCAAACGCAAACAAAAATCAAAGAAAAATGCTACTGTATTGTAATTCAGTTGTTGCATATTATAAATAAAACAGCTGATTTGTATCAAAAACTTAACATAATTCTAGGTTAGGTCTACAATGAAGCAAAATACGTTTATTTGCAACCGATTCAGCAAATTTAAAATCGGATAATTATTCTTCACAACTAACATTTTTTTAGATTGGGTAAAAGCAAACGAAATGTTTACTATATATTGTAAGTCAAACATCTGGCGTTACATATTATATTGTTCCTTTAGTTGGTAATATCAACATTTCAAATAAATTTTGAATCTCTATTTCGATCTCTGTCTTACATTAGCTATGTATAGGTAACCGCTCGATCGTCGTTTCCGTGAAAATATCAAAGTCAAACATCCAGCGTTACATATTATATTGTTCCTTTAGTTGGTAATATCAAAATTTATTTGAAATGTTGATTATTGATTATTTAAAATATTAATTTTGAATTTACAATGAATGCCGCAATTCGATTTAATGGGGTTGGTCGTGTCTATTTCGATCTCTGTCTTACATTAGCTATGCATAGGTAACCTCAGGATCGCCGTTTCAGTGAAAATATCAAAGTCAAACATCTGGCGTTACATATTATATTGTTCCTTTAGTTGGTAATATCAAAATTTATTTGAAATGTTGATTATTGATTATTTAAATATTAATTTTGAAATTACAACGCATGCCGCAATTCGATTTATTGGGGTTGGTCGTGTCTATTTCGATCTCTGTCTTGCATTAGCTATGCATAGGTAACCGCTCGATCGTCGTTTCCGTGAAAATATCAAAGTAAAACATCCAGCGTTACATTATTATATTGTTCCTTTAGTTGGTAATATCAAAATTTATTTGAAATGTTGATTATTGATTATTTAAATATTAATTTTGAAATTACAACGCATGCCGCAATTCGATTTATTGGGGTTGGTCGTGTCTATTTTGATCTCTGTCTTACATTAGCTATGCATAGGTAACCGCTCGATCGTCGTTTCCGTGGAAATATCATATTATACAATAATCTGTTTGCATTGGCTTCGCCATGGGTCATCGCCGAAGTCCTTAGTGCTATATGAATAAAATCGATCTTGACATTTTGAGAAAAAATATTTCATCGAACAAAAACACAAAACAATTCTCACAAAAATGCGTTTGTTTGTCAAACGATTAAGTCGTGAATGACATTTAACCTGCAACCAAATTATAACGGGTTTTTATTTTTTTATCATATTCTTGGAGGATGTTAAAACGTAAATCTTTCAGTTTTTAAATTTAGTTGTAGCTCAAATGACACTGAGGATGGCGACTTAGTCGTTGAAACGCGTTTGATGAGTAAACGCATTGTGAGAATTGTGTTTTTACTCTTGGAAATAATGCTATATACTAAACGCCTACTCACGTCAAAGTCTCGAGGGTTGCCTAACATTTGGGCGTGGATACCTCGGGCCTGTAGAGTGCAGCACTTGTCCGACACACAAGGCTGACCTTGGTGGAGAATGACCGGTGACGTATCTGGCATTTGCAGTTTGCACTGAAGCTTTGACTTTGCTGCGGCCCTGATGCCTGATGCGGTGTAGTGTTGTAGTCGGTTGTGCGCTGTGAGCAGAACTGGTCATGAGTTCGTACCGAGACAGCGTGCCTTTATATTTTATAACAAATATTCCTCTCACTTTAAAGGAATGTCTAGTGGTTTTAAAATTGTAAAAACAGCATTTTATCCAATATGGCGGTCAAATTAAAAATGTCCAATTGAAGCTCCTATTTTGCACTGTTTTTTGGATTTTATACATAACTAGCTGGCCCGATCCGGTTTAGCACAGATAGACAAATCAAAGTTAAATGTATATTAACAAAATATTTATTATATCAATAAATATATTACGCTAACTATTTCTTATGGGGATTTTTAGTAGCTTTGACCCCCCAAACCTCCCCTAAAATTTCGAATTTTTTGAAAACCTTTCTTAGCGTGCACCTATGGCAATAGGGGAAGCTACATACCAAATATCATTCCAATCCATTCAATGGTTTTGGATAAATCGTGATTTAGTAACTTTGACCCACCAAACCCCCTCTAAAATTTCTAATTTTTTTAAAACCTTTCTTTGAGAGCACCTATAACCCTAGAGTAAGCTACATACCAAAATTCGTTCCAATCCGTTCAGTGGTTTTGGAGAAATTGTGATTTAATAACAGTGGGATTTGGCTTTTATAGATAGATGTTAAGACTTTAATTCTATGCGTTGTTTTTCATAAACGCTACAGTTTTCCTGTAAATTGAACTTGAAATTTTGATTTTTATATTTTTGAAACGCTCGTCCTACTCGGGGTACGAGATTACACTGTATTTACCATTTTAAAAAGGCTACAAATTGCAGTTTATCAAGTAATTTCAAATTAAGAAATTTCTGGATGAGGTAAAACAAACGAACTCGCTATACGCGTCTTAAGGGGGAACTCCACCATAAAACTGATTTATTTAGTTTTTCAAGCTATCATAACCATATTTTTTTGAGTTGGTATAAGTAAGAATTAACTTTTGTTTCATTTTCAAGTTCCTAGACCCTTCACCCCCTCGGTAATGGAATTGCTATTTTTTTAAATAATTTGAAGAAAAAATTACTTAATTTGTTTATTAAAATATTTTTAAAAACTAAAAATTAATTATTAATTTTGAAAAAATGTTTACAGATATCATTTCAACTATTCTATGCTAGAGGTCCGGAAAACAAAGACCACAACAGTTGCTAAGCAAATCTTGCAAGTGGATTTCTTTATATTACTTAGTAGTAGGCCTATACATAGTATGTTTGAATTACACCAAAACTCTCCTGCTCCATAGTTCTTTCCTTCTTTATCTTTCAGTTTTTGTTCACGGTAAGTTTTTATTATTTTAATTTTCTTTCTATAGGCTATTCCTTGATCTAGTGACTCAAAATTGTGTGCAAGCTTTTAGTTATCGTTGATTCTAATGGGTTAGAATAACATTTCCCTGCTTATTATATATCAATCTCTTCAGAAAAACATAGTGAATAAGAAACTGCAAAGAAAAAAATGGTAAGAAATGTCTTTTTGACGATTTTTAGGGTGGAGTTCCCCCTCAAAGTAGGACGTTTTTGACTTTGTCGACGATTTCTTCTTCTTCATTGTTTTACCAGAAGTTTAATGTAACAGCAGATCTTAAAAGAAGAAGAAATCGACGAAATAAAATATTTAGTGGTAAATTCAAAGGCTTAAACTCAATAACTGTAGCTATGGATTTAGTCACGTCATGATACTTATGAGATGGGCATTGCACTTCCTAATTTTGTAGGCCTACTGTTTTCAATAATAACTCTTATAAGTTTTAACTAGTCTTAAGCCTATACCAGGAGTTACAATATCACATAGGCTATTTCTAGTATTGTAACCATGTTTCACACATCACCAGTTATCAAATTGCAATATATTTTGTTGGTCTTGAATTAAATTACAATATATATATATATAGGCAAGGAAAAGTCAATCCCAAGTTCGTAAAATCCGGTTGTACAGGATTGAATATTTGATAACCCATTAATGAGCCTTTTAGCTTTTTTTGCATTATAAAAACTCTCCCTAAAGGACCCGAACTACCCCAGAATCGTACACCATACATCAGCATTGAATGGACCATAATATGTCATAAAAAACTCCCGAGTTAACACACTGCTTTCATTTTCTTAAAAGATAAATTACCCTTGATAGTCGTATGCAAAGATTTGATACTTGAGATTCTAAATGAACACCCAATAATTTAACTGCCGCTGCCTCGAATGTTTTATTTTCCAATAGAGTGAGGTTAAATGAGAAGACCGTATGTTCGGTCTTGTCTTCATTAATTTTAAGATTATTTGCAGAAAACCAAGTCTTCTCAAGTTCGATAGAGTTTTTAAGCTTAGCACTAGCATTTGCCTGTTCCTTGTGTGAACTAAGCAGAGTTGTGCCATCTTCATGCAAAACAGAAAAGGATGGAATATTACTTTGAAAATCGTTTATAAAAGTCAAAAATAAGAAAGGCCCCAGGACAGAACCTTGAGGAACCCCTGCAATAACATCCATGCACTTGGAGGTACAATTATTGACCGATATGCTACTATTTGTTTTCTGTCTGTAAGAAATTACTATTGTTTTAAAAGTCACTAAAGTTTTTTTAGTCGCACCATAAAAACTACTCATTTTTACAAACAATTATACAGGGTGTACAAAAAGTCCCGCACTGGTTTAATATTTCGTATGCAAAGAAAATTTGAGGGTAGATGTGATTGAGGAACCTACTCTGTGTAAAAATACTATTTTATGAAGATTTCAAAAAATGCATCATTTGATAAATGATACATAATTTCGATGTAGAATTTCAAGAGAAAACCAACGGTGAAATTTGCACATCCACATGTTTAACCGATAAAAAATGGCGGCCAAAAAACAACGAATCGCGTTTTATGATTTTGCCCCATTTGCTGTACTATTTTCTTTTTTTAATACTAGTTCTTTTTGGATTTAGAATTAAATAAGCTTTCAAACGATATGCCACACAACGATATTTGGTTGAACCAGTCGAAATAAATTTTGAAAAATCAAAATGGCTATAACTGAAATGTTTTAAATATTCCCAAATATCGTTGTGTTGCTTATCGCTTGAAAGCTTATTTAATTCTAAATCGAAAAAGAATAATAGTTATTATTAAAAAAAAAAAAAATAGTACAGCAAAATGGGGTAAAAGGATGGCGGATCCAAAATGGCAGATACATTTTTTGACTGTATAGGGTGACTGATGATAAGTGTTAAAATAATGTTTGATGATAAACTAATAGGTACCAATGATAACTTACTGCCTATTAATTAATTTTATAACCCCCCCCCCCCCCCTACTCTTGGATTAATAAATATTTTTTACAAAATTAAAAAATCGGTTCTTGTACATGTTAAACTGGCTTCCAATCCTCTATTATTAAAAATACCTTGAGATTAAATTATATTCTATAAAACAGTACAGTATTTATTTCATTACTAGCTGGTGCCTAAATATTTTAGATCCGAGCACAGTGAGTTTCGCCCAAATCGATCTATGTATCCCTTATGCCTACGTAAATTATTAGCTATGCACCAATAAACGCTAAAAATCCCGTATTCCGCCAGTTTGTTACTCATAACTCCTGAACGAACATAACAATTGAAGACATGAGTGGATGAAGGTGTTATGTTACAGATTTTCAAAAAAATGTTTTTTTGCTTGGATGAAGGTGTTATGTGTTCCTCTATATCATAGCACCATCAAATATTTTGTATATGTAAGGGTTTTTAATATTTGTATAAGGATGAAGGTGCTATGTAACAATAATTGTATTAAAAAACTGGAAGAAGGTGTCATTGGCTCTTAACACCTACATTCACCATAATAAACAGAAATAAGACAAGTGGTTAGATGGAAAAAGGTGTTAAGTAATGAACATAGCTCCTTCTTCCATATCAGCTGTGAGTGGTTTTTGTTAGTGTTAACAAAGTATTTCTAAAGTTAGGTTTTTACTTATATGTTGTAATATTGACATTTTAAAAATAAAGTGACAAAAAAATGAGCTCAAGAGGGAAACAAATTTTGTCTTTAGCTCTGGAAAAAGTAAATGAAGTAAGATTAAATTCCATGGATAAAAAAATAGAGTATGCTGAGAATCCTAACCTCAAAACGCCAGCATTGGATACTTCAATCTTAGGTAAGATAACATGTAATACTATAATTATGTTTATTATTTTTCTTACTATTAATATACAGGTTTCAAATATTTATATTTTACAACATGTTTTAGTGATATTATTATTGTTAATTAATAAAATTGTATATTAAATAAACAAACACACTAATCTATTTTTGCTAAACTAAATTGCTGTACAATTTAGGCATAGGCCTATTCTATATAATTTTCTATATTTTTTGTCCTTTTACCTTAGGCCTAGAATGTTAAAATATTTAAGTAACGTATCGGTGTAGGCCTATTGTATTTGAAGTTAGGTGTATTCGAACATATTCTTAAGAAACATTTCTAGTTGACTTTTGTAAGACCTGTTAGGCCTATTTAGGACTAAATAAGGCTAAATGATAGTCATAATAATACAAAGAAATAGACATTCTAGTAGTCCATCCCTTGTATCTGCATTATTTAAAGAGTTTAATAATAATTATTATAGTGCATATTCTCTGCTAGTGAGTATGTTTTCATAAAATTAATGTTATTGGGCTAATGTCAACATGTTGGTTATGTGTATTTTATTATATAAATTTGTTTACTTGAAATGCAGTGTTATGTAATTATTTTTAAGTTTTCATCAATAATATTTTTACCCTACTGACCAATAATTCAACTTTCATTACTTATTTTAAGTGGTAGTTCCAACAAAGTATTTTGATAACAGATATAGGCCTACATAGCAATTTCACACGAGACAACATACAAAGGTACTAATAGGCCTACAGGTTTTTACATGTGCATTTACTATTTCATATTTTTCATCCTAAATTTTAAACCATATTTTTCTGTTTCAGGTTATCAACCATCATGTTCAAAGATTCCTGTTGACACATCGTCTACTCAAGAAAATAATAAATCAACAGACTACCCTACCAACCAGGAATTTGACGAATACTTATTTAATGATTTGCCAGGGCTTTTTAGTAGTGATGGGAGTTCATCAGAATATATTCCAAACTGGGATGATATAAGCAGCAGCAGTGATCCAGTTTCAGATCCATCATGCAATATTTCTAATAATATAAATGTTACTTCTAATCCAGTATTAAATCAGATTATTTCTGAAAATTTGAATGATGAATCCAGTAAAATTCCAGAATTGAACCTTTCTAATGAAGTAAACATTGAAGCAAGACAGGTTATTCAAGAAATTAGAAAGAAAAGAAAGCATTTTCAACCTCGAGAAAGTGATTCTAAGAAACGTAAAAGTAATCCGGATACATGGAAAAAAAGATCTGCTGCTTTAGCTAGAGAAAGAGGCAAAGCCTATTTGTCTTACAAAAACCAATATGTTATGGAAAAAAAACCAATTGAAGGTATTCTGTGCCGAGTAAAATGTAGACTGCAATGTAGTTCTCTCTTTGAAAGAATAGATAGATTAAAAATTTTGGAAGAATTTTATAAACTTGATGTAAATGCAAAGAATGCCCTACTGTTTAAAAGCATTGAAA
Organism: Philaenus spumarius; assembly: GCA_018207615.1. Lineage (NCBI taxonomy): Eukaryota > Metazoa > Arthropoda > Insecta > Hemiptera > Aphrophoridae > Philaenus > Philaenus spumarius. The sequence goes on along the minus strand of JAGFPH010017623.1, from coordinate 5,569 downwards.
AAAAGCCTGTTGCAAGAGAGCGAAAAGGTTCTTCAAAACATAAAAGTGCATCATATTTATATACTGTAACACAAAATGGTGTCACTAAACAAGTCTGCAAAGAAGCTTTGTGTGCTATATACCAAATAGGGAGAAAAAAAGTTGATATAATTAAAAGTCGAATACAGAGTGGTATGTCAGCTCCCCCACCTGATCTCAGAGGGAAACACTCTAACGGACCGCATAAGATGGACTCAAGTGTAATGCAATCTATCATAGACCATATTAACCAATTTCCTGTAGAAGAGGCACACTACTCTAGAAATAGAAATCCCCACAAAAAATACCTTTCTCCCCTACTTAATGTAACAAAAATGTATCAGCTGTACTTAGAAAAGTGTGACCAAAATAAGCTTCCAGAAAAATTTAAAATAACAAAGAGCTCCTACACAAAAATTTTTGTGAGCAAATTCAATTTGTCATTTGGCCGCCCAAGAAGTGATACATGTTCAACTTGTGATGCTGGTGAAGCAAAGGATGAACACAAAGAAAATTTCCATGCAGCGTTTGAAGCATTAAAATCTGATAAAGAGAAAGCAAAGAATTCAGACAATATTGTTTATGTTACAATGGATCTGCAGCAAACCATGCCACTGCCTAAGTTAACCACTTCAAATGCGTTTTACCTAAGGCAAATGTGGTTTTATAATTTTGGTTTACATATTATTTATAAAAATGTTGAAAAAGCTTGTTTTTTTACGTGGACTGAGGATGTGGCAAAAAGGGGCAGTTCCGAGATATGTAGCTCCCTACTGCGATATATTGAAGTTGATGAAAGCATCAGGGGAAAACGCCACTTAGTCATCTGGTCTGACTCATGTGCAGGACAGAATAAGAATTTTTCCATGATATGCTTATACCAGTATCTTATATTGAAAGGTTACTTCGATATTATTGACCACAAATTTCCTGAGGTGGGTCATACCTATCTGGACTCAGACAGAGACTTCGGAAGGATAGAAAAACGACTACGAAAGCATGACACTGTTTATGTCCCCGACAAATATAGAGAAATAATTTCATCATCTAGCAAACAAAATCAGGTTATTGACATGACAGAGCATTTCAGAAAAATTGAAGAGTTACCTAATAAACTACGGCTAGTAAACAAGAAAAAGGATTTTCTAAACGAAAAAGTTCGATTCCGGGATGGAGTAAAATGGATTAGAGTCGAAGAGTATGGTTCTTACCTCTTCAAGGAATCCTATGATGAAGCAATGCCTTTCAAGAAGGTCAACCTACTAAAGTATAAGATCTTAGAAGATACCAAGAACATTGAAATTGAAAGATTCCATGGGAAGTATGGGACTATCTCTGAGGAAAAACGAAAGAACTTACAGGAGCAGCTCAAGTTTGTCAAAGCAGAATACCGTTATTATTATGAAAACATTTTGAAAAACTAACTTCATTTCTGTACAATTATTTATAATTTTTTAAACTACGTATATGATTTTTGTAGTACTTAATTTTTTTGCAAATTTGTAAAAATAAACCCTTTTTTACTTTTTAAAATGTTACATTTTGTCAAATTCTTTCATGGATGAAAGTGTTATGTACATATTTTCTAAGAAAAATCAGAAAATACCAAATATTTTACAAATATTTTTGGGCAAGTGAAATTGTATGGCTATAAGTTACCATTATAGCATATCATTGCTTCAATTCATCTTTACCCGAAAAAATAACAAGATAAAAACTTTGATGTTCATTTACTCAAAATATTGATTTTGTAACATAACACCTTCATCCACTCATGTCTTCAATTGCAATTCAGGTTTTTATATATATAACGGTTAAACCAGCGTATATAGTAAATTAAAACACAGAGGATATTTTCAAATTTTTAAGCTTTTTATCCACACAATTTCTTTTATTTATAATGGTCGCGTGTCACATCCGTACAGAAATCCACTATCTTTGTCCTTCATTACAAATTTTTTTTCTTCAAATTTTAAATAGTAACAGTAAATATTCATCGCTTAGTTCCGCTTAGTGTTCCGAGCACTTTCTGAGCTGATTCCAATGGAGAAAAAAAGTCGTGGGACTGCCGACAGAAGTGTCATGAATATATGAACTGTTTCACTTTCGCGAGTTCCAAAAAGAGTTCGGTGCGCCTAAAAAAGTTTTACTTCCAAAAGTGTATATAATCAGTCTGGAAAAGGTTGGTTTTCGAATCATTCGCCATTTTATTTGTTTACTAAAAACTTAATACTTAAAAAAACCAGAATCTATATTTTTGTTTAATGGCGGCCAAGGCCGTAGACAGGAAAACTTTTTTTGGGGGGGGGAGGGTCTTTTATGACAAACAAAAGGTTTTAGCGAATTTCCATAGGAAAAATGAGCTAATGCAGTGACTCTTATCATTGTTATCAGAAAACGTTTTGTTGTGTCGTTAAAAATTTTATGTTTTCTAAGTCGTTCAAACGAGTTCGTTAGCAAAAAAATCACACAACCGGAAGCATGTTTTTTGACCGAATGTAATTTTTTTGAGATTTTTCGTACTAAAAAAAATAAATATACTTTTGGGTTTTATCTAAAAAAAAAATAAATATAGGACATTATTGTTCACATTTTTTTTACGACCTTATAGCTCGTGTGGTTCCTAAATAATCTATCAAAACTATCAAAATACCATAAAAGTACTTGGCTAAAATCCACTTGGATGATCTACCGATCTCATGCCGACGGCCTGGATGCAAAACCACGAAGATTTTGTATTTCAACTGAGGAGGCAGTGATAATAATCTCCTATATTTATTTTCTTTAGATAAAACCCCAAAAACGTTTAATTCTAGCAAGAAAAAAGAAAATGTGCTCCGGGTTGTTGAACTACTAACATAAGGTCTCGCCATAAGAATAACTACATTAGTTCATCTTTTTTATGGAAATTTGCTAATAAACGTATTGTATTGTAGACCTACTTAGTTGTATTTTTTACTACATAGATTTAAATGAAAATCAATTCTTTACTGCGCTATTAATGAATTAACCATACATGAATAATGTAGCTACCATGAACTATGTGTAAAACGAGACTACATCTGGCTAATTTATCAAGAATATTTGCTTTTACCTATGTCGATCGATATTCATATTCTATAATACAAGTACCAATGTACGAGAATTACCGTATTTCGTTTACTGTCCTGAGGTCATAGGTTATTATTTTACAGATGTAAAAAATATCGTATAAATGCGATAATTATCGTACAGCTGGCAACACTGCTGGTTCAAGTCTGTGTGTTATATCTGCGGTTGAACAAAAATGTGGGAACGGAATGTGCTGCACTCTAACAGTGAATATAATAGGCCGAGCTGCCCTTCGAGTATAGGCAAACATTTACACACAGAGGCTGGGCAAAGACTACCTAAATAAATGAAGGAAGTAATATCGCTGGAACAAGTTTTCTAACTGTTGTAAAATAGGGAACACTTCTTACTGTTTTAATAAAACCTAAAGTTGAAACCCCTGGGACCTATATTGTTTATTAGCCCAAACTGTTTAAAACTATGCTTAAGAGGTTGATTAGAGAGAATAAATTAATTTGGAAAAATAACACAATTACTCACACAGAGGTGCCTAACCCACGGTGCAATGGTGAAAGCTGCACTTGCATTTTTGGGGGCTTTGGAACATTTCGAAGAGGGATTTTTACATTAGACCAATATTTCAAGCTGATCAAAATTTTTAATATCAGCTCCTCCTAAAGTTGTTCCCCTCTTAAAAATTGCCTCCCCCCCCATAAAAGTTTAAATATTTATTACGGTTTAGGGAATTTTGAGTATTATTAATACAATTTTGTGGGGTTAAAAGTATAAACTTTTCAAACTTTTAGTTTATGAAGTATGATGTATTGTCTTACCGGAATTTATTAGTATTGAACACACGTTTTTAATCCCCCCCCCCCCATCATACTTTTTCCCCAATTGTCCAATAATTTATTTTACAGGAAGAAGGTAATTTCAAACGAATAAATAATTAATTTGTTCTCAGTTAAATAAAAAAAAGGCTCTGTTTTAGTTAATTTTGTAAAATTTTGCTTACATTTTAGTCACAGCTTAAATGATTTTTTTTAAATAAATTGTTAAATTGAAAATATACAACAGTTTCAGTTTTTTTTGTAATTACCTTGCTTTAGGTTTTTTTAACTTGTTTCTTATTCCAAGTTAAATTTTTATAAGTATTTGAAGTTTCGTGTTTTCTTCTAATTTCATGCAAATAAAGATAATTATTAAAATAAAGAATATTGATAATGATAAAATAATAATAGTTTTTTACAATAGTTCAGGTTTAATTTTTTTTATGCACTGTAGTTTGACAACAACAAAATTATTGCTATAATAGTTAACTACCTAATATTTTACAATTTGAGAACATTAAATTTAAATTTCTGATTCAATATACTATAACAGGTATAACCGGTGACCCCCCAAAAAATATAAGGCCCCCTCCCCCGGCTCGACAATTCAAGATATGTTACGTTTCTTTGGAAAAGAATTTGTGGTTAAGGAAACATAGAATTTAGAGAGATTTCCACCGCTACCTTTAGGGGAGAGGGGGGGATGGGCACCCTTGACTCACAAAAATAAGTATATTCATAAGCAAGTTTCGACGACAAAGTCATGCTCCTCATTAACTTTAGAGGTACAAATAGGTTGCATTACATTATTTGAAAGCTTATTTACCGGGAACGTTTTTAATGATGTATGACACCTAAACTATAGACTACCGATAACTTTTAGTATTTAACTTAACAAAACTTTAATGCCTAGAAAAGAAATTAAAGATTTACTTGCGCAATAAGAAGCCTAGACATGGAATAAATATTACATTAACAATGTTTGTCAGGACAATCATGGCCACTTGTATTTCAGAGTGAGAAACTTTAATGTTTTAAAATAGATTTTCATATATTAACATATTCAAATGTTATCAATAATTAAATTTTAGTGAATTTTGCAGGATGGAGATATTTCCATCAAAACAGTGAACGAAAATCCTTTGAAAATGACTACAACAAGAACATTTATCAGTGAACCTGAAAAAGAGAAATTTGAATTTGTATCATTTAAAAAGGTAAAGTTATAATAAAGTTTTCTTTTAAGTATTAGATAAGTGTAATTATTTTCATGTTTCTATATTTTTCTTTATTATTAAATAGTACCTGATTAAAAACTGGTTATTGATATTATAAAGTGATATACCTTTCTTATGTCCGTCAAGTTACATCGTTTGCTCTTGTTTTTTAACAGTGTGTTGTGTTGCAGTTTATATGTGTAGCGAACGTTACCCCTAAGTCATATCTCATATAAACTCCCCGTTTTCTTATTGCTCCTTTAACTACCCCCTTCCGTGGTCTGCCGGTTAATCCCGAAATCACTCTACCTCGTTCGTTATCTGAAGGCTGAACCCTCCAAGACGAACTTCTTTTCTCCAAGTTATCCGAAAACAGAACAATCTAAGACGAACTTTCATTCTCCAAGTTGTCTGAAGGCTGATCCCTCTAGGACGAACGTTCCTCTCTCCGAG